>JAPDSC010113837.1:0-11706 GCA_026290005.1 Latrodectus geometricus
TAGTAAACTTACTTTACTTTCTCTATGAATTCACAGTGTATTTTTTTATTGCTTTGCATGAATATTTTTACGCATTGTATTTATCTTTACCATTGAGTTTAAAATACAAAATAATATTCTTTTAAAGCAGAAATTCTAGATAAGATTGAATTTTATTTCTTCTTACTCTCCGGTGATTTCTATATAAATTTATTTCTTGATAATCTTTGATTGTACTATTACTTGTTGTCGACGGAAGCAAAAGAGGAACAATGTAAAGCAATCTTAACAGTAAGAGACTTATAAGCTCTATATTATATCTAATGTTTTTTAAGCAGTTGTTTTATAAAGAGGCATGTATAAAATAACATTTTAAAACTTACAACGGTTTTTTTTAAGAAAAAGGACTTTATATTAAATCATTTAATTTTTATATGACCTCTCTGTGTGTGTTGTCCAACAAATTAGTTTTGCTTTGACATTTCTGATATTTGGGAATTTTGGCTGGCTCGCAGTGTAAATTCTTGGAATAGACTTTGGGTTGTGTTTTATGTTATGTGTATTCATTAATATTAATATAGATAGGGTTTTTTGAATTTTATAAAAATTTATTGAAGTCGCACATTTGAATTTCTAAATTTCACAAATTTCGAAGTAAAATGTCATACAAGTCACTCTTGGTCAGATAGGCCTTTTATTAAAAAATATTTTCATAATAAAATTAATGCTTGGAATGGTTTTACGAGTGTGTTTTATACTAAATACATATCTCATTTAATGTAGATTGCATTGTTATTGAGTTAGGGTTGTCATAAGGTTGTTTGAATTAGTTAAATATTGCAAACAAAGTGAAGAAAAATACCAATTTTAAAATTGGATGTTCATTTTGTAAAAAGCACATTCCTATGACTATTCCAAATATTTTTTTATCATAAAAAATATTTTAAAGAAAAGTCTTATCCTATCAAAATCAACTCAGCAAATTAGATTTCGTTCATTTTTTGTTTGTGCTTCCCAAGTTGAAAATAACTTAGTATAAATTAATATTTAGGAATAAAACTTGATTTAAGTATTGAATTATGTTAAACATAAATTGATAAAATATTTAGCCTCTTTTAAGTTGAATATTATCAAATTTTATCTAAAATATGTAAGTTTCCATATTTTTTGTTGAAGTTAGAAACAATTATGAGAGAGATGAAAACATTTTTCGTCATTTGCAGTTACACTGAACTGAATTTTACTACATTTAGGATTAAAGTCGATTAAAATTTATGAATTATTACTTTATATAATTATATTTTCATAACATTCTACCAAAATACAAGGAGTATTTGAATACTTGAATTCCACATGAATAAATGATATTATGATAAATTAAAAAAAAATTTAGAGTTCTAAGAACGTTTTTTTCATGAATATATTATTTTTTATAGAAATACAAAATATAACTGGCTTTTAAATCCATTGAACTTAACCAGATTAATGTATGAATAAAATCGTGTGGATGCATAAGTGGCAACAATACATTCAATCATAAGTGGGACTAAAAAAATTAATCACTAGTATAAAGAGGGAATTTTCAAAGGATTACTAATCCTTTCTTAGATGAAATAAAATGAAACTTATCAAGAAAAAATATATTCTTTTCAGTAAAGTATAAAAAATTAAATTTCACCTGAATATGTTAAAGAATTTCATTCTTTGAAATTCTTCGAAAATCAATTCAGTAATTACTTGAAATAAAAGGAAGTGAAGATATTTCCTATCAAGCCGATTGCAGATGGTTCTAGAAAATAAGATAATGTAATTTTTTTTATTCCTTAAAAAGAGATAAGAAGGGGAGATAAAATAATATTCAGCATTTGCTTAAAGAAATGTGCTTCTTCAAAAGTTCTAATTATGCAAATTTAATTGATTTTTATTGAATACAAATATCGCTTCAAAATGTTTAATATAACGAATTAAATTTTTACATGAAAATTATTTTTTAATTATAAAATATGAAATACGTTATTTGTTTGTGGGTCACAAAAAAACATGCTTTTCCAATTTATGCTAACGACTTAAGAATATACTAAGCAACTGAATTTGTTGCTACTTTGAATAATTTGTATTTAGTTCTCTGAATTGTCCGAATAAATAGATAAGATATAAAGATAGTATTTATATTTGTATATCACTAACCCTTTTATAAATTTTCTTTATTAATTTCTTTTATTTTTCCAAATTATTTTAAAGTAAACACTCTTTCTTAAAACCGCGAATAAAGATGCAACTCTTGCATGCTTTTCGTCATCGAAACCCATCTAGAAATAACATTTAAAGGAAACTAACTTTACAATATCTTATGATAAACAGACACAACAAATAAATATAGTAGCTGTCTACAGTTTAACAGTTGATACATTAAACTCCCACCTTATTCATGGATACTCATGACGGTTCGAAATCTATTTTAAACTGTAACTCTAAACCATTCCTCTTGTGTAAGAAATGTCAGCAGAGTGAAAAATAAACCAGAGACTGGTGTGAATATATTCCAGCAACCCTGAATTGTGACGCACGAATATAATCTACTAATATACATTCGAATATCTTTTCGGTAGATATTATGTTGCAGATGTTCAAAAACGTTTTATAGTTACCTGTACATGTAAGCTCATATTCTATGCTCTATAAAAGTAAAAAAGTTATTCATAATAACAATGAGAGTGTAACATGAAAATACTTTTACACAATTTAATTTTATTTTACACGTATGACACAGTTAATAGTAATATTTTGCTTTTGCACATGCATAAAAAATTTCTTTCAATACAAAATATTTTGTTTGTATCCTGTTTTTAATTGTAGATGTAAAATAGTATCATATATTCAACATTATTGATAAAAAAAATGTGTATTTCTAAATTTGCTTAGATAATTTTCTTAAAGAAAGTTGAAAATAAATTTTAATTTAATATTTATTTTTAAAATACAAAGTTTATAAATCTATTTTCGTATTTGTAATAAAACGTAATTTTCATAAATAAGTATAAAAAATGTATCTCCAAAGGTACTCATAATGTTTCACTGATTCCTTTTAAGCATTTATTGGGAAACGTTTTCGTGACCGATCAGTATTAAATATTTTTCATAACAAATAATAAAGCAAAGTCGTGGAATATCTGAATCATGCTTCTCAAACTTCTTCATTTAATTATTGCTTTAAGGTATATTAATTTTAATAAGTCTATTAATGTATATATTGAAATCACCTTCCTTATGTGTTAATGATGCAGATAAAGCATTATTTTTAAAATCGTTCAAAGAACTATTTTTAGGCAACATAAAGCTTTGTGAAGAAGGAAGGTAATACATTAAGGTGAGTATTGATCTTGTTCAGATTCTCAATCTCAGCAAAACTGTGATAAATGATGCAGGAAAGATGTTGTCTTCTTAAAATAAAAAATAATAATAAGTAGCTGCGGTAGCATATATTTTTATACATTAAAATTCTCTTTCAAGTATTTATACTCTTTTAAACTTTCCTTCTTTTTAAAACTTACTCCTCAAAAGCTGATTCGTTTTTAGATTTTCAGCCTGTCAGCAGATTATTCGTCAGACAATGTAATGCTGAAATTACTATTAATATAAAAATGTAACTCTTTTATTAAATTTTATGAAATAATTTGTTGCTTAAATAATTCAGAACATTACATTTCAAGAAAATGTTTTATTAAATTGTCATAAGCTTAAAAATCTACACTTTTAGCATAATATATTTATTTTCAAAAAGTAACTTCAAAAATGAATAATGACACTAGGCAAATTGATTTAAAGTGTAAAAAAAAATCCTAATTTTATAATAGCAGATGTAGTAACAGAAATAAAATAGAATTATATGTATATAACAATGTTATAACAAAATATTATAAGTTAATATTAAAATAAAAAATAATTGATGGATTCATTATAAGCGGAAGAGCCATTTGATCTTTTATGATAGATATTTTCTACAAGGATTCTTGAAAGGATTTTGACGAAAAAATTTGCTTTTTCTCAAATTTTTAATTGATAATTGTAAAATATCAATTCATTCATTTACCCCTAAAAATAGTTTTCCATTGCTATATAAAGATCCCCTATTAAGACCATTAAATTTGATTTTATAATAGGTACTTACATTTTACTAACTTAAAATAATTGCTATTTTTCAACCTGTTTCATCACTTTATTTCAGATGATCACAAACAAAAAGAGTTAAGTAACTACTTCATACAGCTTGGTTTATATGCTTTTCTACATCTTTACGACTTTACTGCATTTACAGACTTTAATAATGTATTATATACGGGGAATATAACTATATATACATTCCTGTGTACTAATTACGGCAGTACTAAAGTAACAAATTAGGGCACATAATGCCGCGTATGGTTACAATAAATATTATATTATGGTTACAATAAATATAATAAAATGTTTGTTAACCACAATAAATTTGTATTCAAACTTATGTAAAATATATTTATATATATGTTTGTAAATTATTTTTACTTTAATCTTTTCTTATAATACGTTTAATCTTTTCTGTAAAATCTTTATTCTTTTTTCATAAACTATTTGCATTTATATTTCTTTTTTTAAATTATATCAGTTTACTTTTGAAGTTTCTCAGTTACATATTTAAAATCATGTTTGCTATAAAGATGTTAATAATAATGTATGTATTATAAATATTTAAAATTCTCTGACTTATATGCATTTAATGAAATATATAATACTTTCTCTATTAATTAAATTAATTCTCTATTAATTAACGAATTAATTAAATTAATTCCTTTACAAAATTTGTATGCTTTTTTTGTATAATATATCTTACAAAATGCATCATTCAAATTTATCTCCTCTCAAACAATTAATTATACGGAATTGCTGCATAAGTAAAAATTTGTTGTTCTTTACACTCTTTGGTTTATTTTAAAACATTTATTTCTCTTGTTAAACAAACAAATATGTTTTAATACGTGACAAATCATGAGTAGTATCTATTGATTCTGAGTATATAAAAAATTAGGATAACTTAAGGAAATAACCCATCACATTTGGAATTTAAAAGGAGAATATGTAGAAAATACATATAGTTATTCCAGGAATACAAAATGACATGTTTTCCTTAATTTACATATCTATATCTATTAATTTAACAGATTAATTTTAGATCATTCATCGCAGTTACTGTTTTTGAAGAATAAGCTTTTTTCTTTTCCCCTTTCTTATTATAATTATTTCCATTATTTCATACCTATTCACGAGATCAAAAAAAATATACTGTAAATATTTTTTTAACATTTCTTTTTTTTCAGGTGTTATAAATTCTAGAAAATTAAAATATCTTATATTTTTGTTTCAGAAATTCGTAACTAAAAGAAATCTAACGGGAAAGTAAATTTAAAAAACGAAGCAGTATCTTTAGCGTTATTAAAGTTGCTGAATATATTAATATAGACAATTCTTCATTTAAATACTTTACATTGTATTTAAACAATGCTAAATAAATATTTTCAAATGCTATAAACCGATAAAAAATAAATGCATGCATAATTATATACCATATCATATTAACAATTTTTTTAAAATTCTATAGATGTAAGTTTATCTTATTTTCGATCAAATCATTTATCAATACTCTTTCCAGTTAAAATTATTTTTATTGCGATTTTTCTCTTAATATTTTGAAATGAATTATCTTAGAAAATTAATGTTTTTTTTCTCTAAAATATTATATAAATATAGGGTATATAAGGACATCCACTGTAGATATGCACTTCAGAAAATGCTTATTTGAGTTATAATATTGAGTTAAAGAATGGTAATTGAAAAGCCACTTTTAAATATGAAAAGTACATTTGTTTCAATTCTAAAATGATTAAATCCCACTTTTTTCATAAAAATATACCAAGATTCTACAAGTCTTGTATATTTAGTTTTGGGTAAAATGTAGCTACTTTTTGTAATTATAACTTTTAAGTGTTTAAAATACCCTTATGTTCAGCTAAAAGGTAATAAAACATTTACAAGAAAATAGTTCTAAAAATATTTTGTAATTTATTACAAATTTCTAGGTTCTTTCAAATCCAAAACTTTTTTATTATGGATTTATATTTAATTTTGAATCTTATTCAAAGGAAAATACTTTTTGAAATAAATAAAAAGCGTTATAATAAATTATCTTACAACAATTTTTTTGCCATCAATTCATCATTACTTAATGAGAAAAAAGGCATTTAAATTGCTAAAATTTTGTTATTTGTACCCATCACAAATTTTAAAATATATAAATCGAAAGTTATTAATATTTTATTTTGCTACCAAGTGTGTAATTGAAAAAATTAACTAAAACATTTTTTCAATTCAAATTTGTTTAATATTTAAAAAGTAGAGACTTATTTTTAAATTTTAGTCTAGTTAATTTAGTTTCTGAGCTTTAAGTCTGCAACTTATTTTTTAATTATAAAATCTTCTTGTAAAATATTGCGAAGTATTGTAGCCGTTCCCTTTTTCTACTTCTTAAGGTTTGCAAAAAAGTAGGATGGGGAAAGAAAGAGGGATCATTTTTTAGAAACTAAAAGCAGAACAATCAACAGGAGAAATATCAGGAGACTTCGTTTGGATATTTTGAAAAGGTATCTATACTACGTCTGTAATTTTTTTATTTCTTCCAGGTATTCAACGGTAGTTTCTAAAGAATGATTGCTGAATTTATTTTGGAGTAAATTTACTCAATAAAGATCATTAAGATTAAGAAAACGAAATTCTTTTGTAATTACCAAATGTAAAATCTTTTCTTGTTTCGTGTTGCGGAAATAATGATCGATGATATTTTCAGGATGAGTTCATTTAAATATTTTCTTTTTTTCTGTAGGATAAAAGTATTTCTTTATCTTAGAGAAACTTTAGATGATTAATAAATTTTAACCAAACTTTCAGTACATTTTCTGAACCGAGTAAAAATATTTTTGTTCGTGCTCGTAATAGTAAATGAAATTTTTATACTTAAAAAAATCGACAACCTAAAGCTTTAATCACACAAACAACCCATTTTAGCTATCGCTTGCTATGCGTTTTTATGAAACGTTTTAAAATCCATCTCAAATTAAACGCAATACCTCAGAAAAATATAAAGAAATACAAAACTTATGTGACTTGAAAGTGAACATATTTTCTAAGATATTATATTTTTCAGGTAAGATTTACTATATAAGATAAGATGCTTAAATTAAGACATTTTACAGTGTATTAATTTCATGTAATAATACAATGAGGGCAATCATGTATCATTAAATATTGATTGCAAAGTATAGGCCAAATATTTTTGTCATGACAATTGATAAACAAGTTACCTCCAGTTCCAGCAGCATCTGGATAATAGTAACTGTCATATCCTTGCAATTAAATGAACAACAATCCTGTTGCTGTCAGATATTTGACTGAATGCACTTAATGAACCGTTTGTGCTACATAAATGAGATTAGGTATTAAATGGAAAAAGAAAAAGTATTATTTCTTTTTTAATAATACCTCCATATTTTATAAGTTATTGTGAATTGTTTTTTCTATAATTAAGTAAATTTTATCAAGTAAGCTCAATGATTTCTTAACAATTATTGCTATATAATACATTGATTCATAAATAATGGAGGAATAATTTTAAATTTTGTTTCAAACAATTGAAAAATATTTCACCATTCTTATAATATTTTAAATGTTTATATTATAATTCAAAAACTTACGTAATGTACATAATTTCAGTGAAATTATTGAAATTTTGTTAAAAATACTAAGTTATTGCAACATTACTTTTGCATGACGATGTGAATTCAAGATTTGTTTTTGTTTAATAAACACTGAGAGCAGATTTACGAACAATTAATATTTGAATAAATGAAATGCACATTAATGAATGAATCGATACGTAGAAGGTTGCATGCTCTTATTATACACTGTCGTAATTATAAATTGTAAGCCCTTACTGGAAAAATTCCGTATTGAATCTAACTCTAAATCAAAACATTTTCAGACATTGCTGTTCAGGCAATTGTTTGATAAGTTTCATTATATTCACAATCAAATAGTAATAGAATGATTATAACAATCATATAATAACATGGATATAGTTAAATTTGTAAAATCAGCCATTGCTTTTAATTGTCTTTATACTTCCAATGCTTCCAATAGCACCCTGGTGCTCACAATCTTCCATTTGTCATCTGGAGGAAAAAGGGCAATTTTTTCGGGAAGCAAATGGTACCAAATTTGTAAGCACTTCTTAACATCTTTTACACACATGCTACTTTGTAACTTTTCAAAACATATGGTGCAACTTCATTTATAACTATTATACTTTATAAATAACTATATTTTTTATCGCTTTTGACATGAAAATGGGGCTAGTTGTTACAAAATTTACTTCCAACTACCTTTCAAGTGAAATTCAACTTCTCTTATATAAATCAAATTCCCTAAATTATTAATATCTACTTCTAGTTTAACTTTTATAAGCAAGTAAATGCTGATAATATTTTCGAATAAATCGGGAACTCAAAATTTGCCCTTTGAAAACAATTGTTCACAAAGAAAAAGAAAATATCTTTTTGTGCTTATTTTCTAGTATAAAAGATTTATACAACTGAAACAGTAACATTATTACAATTTCTTTGTTTTGTACTTTATATGACATTTTGAATTTTATTGGTTATTTTCATTTTAACTGAAGATGAAAGCCTTTTCTTTTGAATGTTTTGGGTAGTAAAATTTTTGACTGACTTTCAACTTTTGAGATGTGTTGAAACTAGTCAAAACATTGAGAGAGAATTAAGAACAAATTTTATCAACTTAATAATTTATATCAGATTACACTGGTTAACATAATTTCGCGAGAAAATTAAATAATGATTCTAGAATATTTTAAGTACCGAATTCAAATGTGTAATCAAATTCTTTTCATCAGGCATTTTTTGTTTGTGAATACAGTTTGTAATTTTCTTTGATTTTTTGCAAATTAAAGATAAATTGAAGCAGAGTAGTCAACCTGATAACACGTATGTAATGCTTGCTAATTTTATTTCTGCTATGGTTTTGTATAATCTTTATTTAAGTTTTATGAACTTTTTGTTATACGATAAATTGTTTATATCAGTCTAACAAAATTTGTTATTCCTGTAGGAAACTGATATTCAAGTCCCAAAAACGAATTTTCACACCACTTGGGTATATTAATAACACTCTTTTCACTTGTTATACTTGGTTTGTAAAGCTGATGATTTTGAAAAAAAATATTGACACCAGATATTGCTTTGTATCATATGTTAGGCTTTAGATGGGATAGAAAAATGGCTCTCATGATATGCCGATTTTAGTAACTATGATTTGATGGAAACAGAAGGACATATCAAATTACTATTACTTCTGCACCATTCAAATAACTATTAATGCTCGTTAGATCGTTAGAGGAATAAGGTTCAAAACAAAATGTACAGTAAAGCATCCCGATTCATCATCTGCAATGCGATGTGAGACATATGATGAACAGCATTTTGCCCAAAGAAGTGAACCTACTTTTAAGCAAGCAGTTCATCAAAATCTTACTATTTATATCAAGAAGATCTAAATGACATTTTAAGGGATGCCAATTCGTTTAAAAACCCTTAGGAATTTTCAATTTCCAGCTCAAAGGCCGAAATCAACTTGAAGAAAACGTGCAGATATGCTTCTATGGTAATTGACACGATGATTTTAAAAACTACTTCTGTCTTGAACCCAATGTAGTTTTCTTTTATAATTATGTTTGCTCAGTAATAAAGGCTCTTAGAAATCAACACAGCCAAATGAGGGGCCATTCCTCATAGATTCATCTAATGGTAATTTGAAGGCTGTATTATTGCTCAATGGTAATGCATTACTATGAATACTTGTCACGCGTCTTAGTGATAGGAAGGAAAAAGGAAAATATTAAACTTTTGTTATGAAATATTCAGTATACTAAATATATCTGGATTATATGATGTGATTTAAAAGTAATAGCCTTTTTCTTATATTTGTAACTTGGTACACAAAATTTTATTGTTTATTGTGTGAATGAGACATGTTTTTTTGTATGAATGTTAAGTCTCATTACATAAGAAAATATTAACCTAAACGGGAATTTCTTATTTCAGGATATAAAAATGTATCACATACTCCTTTAGTGGTTTTTGAGAAACTGTTTGTTACTTTCCTGCATATAAAACTGGGGCTAGTGAAATTTTTTTGTAAAAGTTATAGACAAAAGTTATGCAGCCATTATGTATCCAATGTTTAAATTTCCTAAAATAAGTGATGCAAAATTGAAGGAAAGAATATGTATAGGACAATTATAAAATCAATAATATTGCATGTTAAACATTTTGTGGAACTGTTGAATCTATCGGAAAAAGCAGTGTGGAAATCATTAAAAAATAGTTGTTGGGGATTTCGTGACAATGATAAAGAAAAAAACTGTAAAGAAATAGTAAGTATTCTTCTGGATTCATACAGAATAATGGGCTGTAACATGTCCTCAAAAATTCACTTTTTGGTCTCCCTATCTGGCTTTTTTAACTGAAAATCTTGGGTTTGTGTCTGATAATCAGATAAGTTTTCATCAGCAAATTGCTACCATGGAAAAGAGGTACCAACGCAAGTGTACTCCCAGTATGCCTAGCCGACAACTGCTGTACTATGAAGAGGGACACCCCTAAAGCAAAATATTCCGGAAAATCAAAATATGCAACTTTTTTATATAAGTCAGAAATAACTGAATGCTTATCACTGAGTGTTTCCTTAATATTAATTATCTTAAAACTTTAAGAATATGTTCCAAAAAATCTCAAGAATCACAAGAACTAAATACTATTCAGTTTATTTAGTTCTTGTGAAAGTAAAAAAATGTATTTTGTAAACCAGTGTGTGTATGCGCGCTCGTGTATGTTTGTGTTATTAATTCACAATTTAACAATTTTTAAAACAAGTCTTCCCTTGTCGCACCCAATTAAGGATTTCTTTAATTTTATGCCGAATTTTAAATGCTGTGATAAATATTAATGTAACATGTTATATGGAATATGTTATCTAAAAAAATAACTGTGATTTTTCTCAAACGTTAACTGTTAAACGGATATTCGAATGATTGTATAAATAGCTTTTTCCATATATTTTTGCTTTATTACTTTTTAACAATTGAATCATTATAGTTTAACATTTATTTCTGATGATGATTTTTTAGTTAAATGTACCAGTAAAGTGTTCTGGGAAGAAATACAAAATTTAAACGTTTTAAAACTTTTAAGCAGCTATCTCAAATATATCGATTTCTTTTAAGAATGAAATTGAACACTTTCTTTTTTCTTCACATTTATAGTATTTATGGAAATGAATAATTTTGTTTTTTCTGTTATTTTTCATCAGACGCTTTTTAATGCCTTTATACTGCTTGTGGGTTTAGCAGAAATTTTATTCTTTTCCCATTCTTAAACATATTTTTTCACCAAAGTGTGAATATTATATATCATGTTGACACAAATATCTGAAAAGATAAATAAGAGAAAAATGAAAAGAAAAAGAGACAGAGAAGAAATCAAAACAAAATATTCTACACCATGTCATGACCAGAATACTTGATTCCTTGCAAATTTATCCCTCATTCCAAGTGTCATTTTCTCACAT
>JAPDSC010113841.1:518-11589 GCA_026290005.1 Latrodectus geometricus
TTTTTTTTTTCAGAGTTAGTTTAGAAAGTTTGAATTCAAGCATATGAGTGTTCACTATAACCATGATAGGTCTTAAAGTGAAAAATGCCAAGTTCGATCCCTGTCACATATGAATCATTTGGAATATGAATACACACACATATATATATATATATATATAAAGAATTAATATGTTTTTTATTTAATTTTATTACATTTTTTATTTTAATCAAAATTAAAATACAGTTTTTAAGCATAAAAAGTTGTAAAGAGAATTAAATCGTAAAGTAATTTTGAAAAGATTAAATAAAGGAGCTATATTTCAAAATTGTGAATATTTCATGCAACAGCAGTGAAAGTATACCACAGCATTCATTTTTAATATATTTGAAAATGTATGGTAATTTTAAAAAAAAAAATTATAATCGCTCTGAGAAAATATGTTAAGCTCTAAAAAAGAAACAAAAATTAACCAAATAAATTATGTTAAAAGATAATTTTTTGTATATTATTGTAATTTTCATATTATATATATATATATATATATGTGTATGTATATATATATGTTTATGTGTATATACATGTATGCACATACGTAAGAAAGAGTGCTTAATGCCTGGGGGGTGCCCTTGAAATCGCATTGGAGGGGCATCTGTTACCGCGGAAGAGGAATCTGTTGCTACTATTCCATTTCGGAAACTCCTTTCTTCTTCCTGCTTTTCCTTGCCGGCCCTCCTCACTAGAAGAAACGTATTCTATATTTGTCGAGAAGTAGTATGCGGAAGACGATCTTTCCCTTGGCTTCCTTATCTCCCTCCTCCTCCCCTCTGAGCACTTTCTTCTCGTACTTTTTGAGGATAAAAAGACTATTTTACATTTGGAAGGAATTACAAATCTTCCGCGATAAAAAAAAAAAAACAAACTTCTTTTTCGTTTGTATGTTTAGCAGAGTCTGACGGAATCTTTATTTGGCCTCGAACCTTGAAAGTTTCTTGAATCCCTCGAACCGTTTCTCTCATTTATTATCAATAAGAAAAATAAAATTAAATCCTATTAATATTTTATAAACCATCTTTTTCCGAAGGAATTAGTACAATCACATTTAACATCATTTATAAGGACCAATGTTCATAAAAATCATCATTTATAAAACTGTTCTTCCGGTGTTGTGAAAGTTTTAAGAGGAAAATGCCAGCTCAGGGGTCGAACTCGTACTTTCCCTGTTAACCGTGTGCTATCTTGATCGTCAGAAATAGATAAAATAATTTATGAGAAAAATAACATCTAATAAAAATACAAATATAAAATTTGAAATTAAGTATGAAAGCGTAAAGAAAAAAATGTATTTCTTTTTCTTATTTTTGATAAACGTTTTAATTTAAATATAATAATATTATGGAATTTTATTTTCTATAATGTATTTTGGAAAAATAATATTCTTCGGGGCTTATCACTCGGAATCTATTGATATCACTAGATATCTCTTGAAATATTTTACTTTTTCTAATGCATAAACCAAAATGACATTTTATTAGAATTAGATTTGTTTCCCAGTTTTTGTGTTTACCACTATAAAATTTTAACAAGCAGGAAAATTTTGTAAGGAGGGAATCTTAATAACTTTCAATTATCTAAACTTGTTACTATTATTTTAAAGTAGAAGATAAAACAAATAAAATTAAAAGAGCTTTATGAACATCCATTTTAGAATAAAAGGTAGAACTAACAAAATGTCTAGTTTTATAATCATCTACCTTAAAATAAAAGAAATTATAAGTTTTTTGTGGCCGCCCAACCTGTCTAGTGGTTAGCGTAACTGATTACGAATTGGGAGGACCTGGGTTCGAATCCCGTCTTGGGCATGGATGTACTTTTTCTCTCTGTGTTTCTGGTACTTTCCTCAGATGATGGATGAATGTGGCCCGCCCTAAAATGGATTTGTGGTGGTGTGGTGTGTGCGATGCTACTCGTACCTCCGTGATTTGGTTCATAGGTGCCCACCGGGTAACGATAAAATGAGTAGCAGTTTGCGGCTAATGTACTATACTTGTTCAAGAATGCCCGCCATTAGAAACAAAAAAAAAGTTTTTGGTGCATTTATTTTAAAGTTAGATGTAGAACTTCCGTATAGAAAAACCAACCATATAGAATGTAGATTTAATAAAGTTATAAAAATTTTGAATTTGACTGAAAAAAGAAAATTGTGAACTAAAGCTTTAAAAAAGAACATACAACCCATGAAATTGAGTTTCTTGATCATCCACCTTAAAGTAGAACTAATAAAATTACAAGAGTTTAGGGAATACACATCTATTGTAAAATAAAACTAGAGCTAATAAAATTATTTGTTTTGTGAGCATTTAATTCATACAACAAAAAGGTAAATTTTTCAAATTCGAAATTGTTGTAACTAATTTGAAGATAAATCGAAATGTCAAAGAACGCTTTTGATGCTTACAAATGAAAGGCTATAGATTATTCAAATTTAATTAAAATCAATACTAAATGTTTTAATATAAAATTGGTAAAAAAAAAATTAATAAATTTGTCTGACAAAGGGAATATTTTTGGAAAAATTGTATTTTGCATTTTGGTATTTCTTATTTTTGAAAGAAAAGTTGCTCAGTAGTAATTTTTGCAAACACCGGTTAATTTATCAAAGGCCAATTTGTAAAGTGAGTTTTAAAATAAAAGTGTTATTATAGTGAGTTCACACACACGGTATTCCACTGATGTTTGTAATTCCTCAAATGAGGAATTACCCATACCTTCATCTGGCTCCTACAATGGTTTTTTGAGTTTTAAGGTTTTAAATTCGATCTCAGCTATGTCTTTTAGGGTAGATGCTTGAAAATTTTTCCGCATTTCCTCCTACAAAATCTTATGTATCATTTAGAGTTTGAGAAGTTCCTCCAGAATCACTGCTTCACGGATGTCTTGTATGAACTTCTCCGATATCCCAACGCTGTTTCACACATTCTTCTTTATATGGGAATCGAATCCACGAACTGTTGAACTGAAATCAGTGCACTGATTTTCAGTGACCAGTTTGAATTATAAGTTGTCGAAGATTATGAGAGGAAAATTTTCATCTTGTAGTTTTTTCCAGATGTTCTATCAGAGGATGTTTTATTTTGAAAATTAAATAAATTCTAAATTTTTATGAATATCTATCACAGGAAATGTAAAAAAAATATCTGAAAAAATGACGAATAAAACTAAGTGTTGTAAGAAATAAAATTTACGTTAAAATGCATGGAGGATGTTTTACTGTTAGTTTCGTTTTTTATTTAAAGTAATTGTTAATTTTTTAAATATCCATTTGTTAAAAAATGTCTTTTTAAATTTAAATATCCCATCTCAGGTGTTCTAGAAATTCTCGTACTCTAGTTTTACGAAAATTATTTTTTAGTTTTTTTAAGTTGGTTATCAATTAATCGATTATTTTTCTTCCTTTAAAATTGTAAAATAGGTGACACATCATTGATTTTACATTTGATATAGTTTAATGTGCAGCCAAACAGGCGAATTATGTTTTAAAGTATTATAACATCTGCCGCGTTTTGCATTTTTGAAGGATATTTCTTAAATTTGAATCTGTCTTCAAAGGAAATCCAGAAAACTCTAAAGCACCCACTCTAACAGATGTCATGTAAAAATGCTGCATTTATCTTCCTTAGGCTCATAGTGGTTTATATTAGGACAGAGCACTTCAGAAAGTAAAGTCCCAGCAACTGTTGAACGAGGGAGATCGATATTGCGCTTCTGCATGAACATCTGTTAAAGTAGATGCTTGAGACTTTTCCTAGTTTTCTCCCTTGTGACATGTAAATACGGCCTGCTATCTATCAAAGGTTAATTTACAAGGTGGATATTCAAATGCTCTACAAGATCCTTACGTCATTAAGTTGTTTATTTCGTGTTGACAAAGTTCCTGTTTCCAAAACCACCGAATCCGAGATTTTCAACTCCAAAGAACACGGTCCCTCTGATATGCCAAAATGAGTCTATGTGGTTGTTTTATCATTTTTTACCTACGAGAGCTAATTTGATCTTCACAACTTAAATTGCCCAATATGTTGATGATCGTGAATCTCTACCATGTTGAGTTGAAAAACTGAGCTTTCACAAGCAATCAGGGAACCGTTGTCTTAAGGCTTATTTTGGGAGAATTTTGAAGTAAAAATCTCTGCCGATAATTCTTGAGAGAGAATCGCAACATTAATATTTTGTAGAAAAACTCTTCGTTGTGACGAATTATTTCCTTTTCGTAGTCACGGTGACACGCAGAAAGCATATGTTAAAGTAATAACATATTTCTACAAGTGTGCAGAAAGAAAAATTCTAAAAATTCGTTACCATCTGAGACGCATTTAAACATGTTTTATGTTTGAGGATGCCTGATTTTTTTAAAGGATCACCAACAAATGTTATAAAGATTATTCCCATATGTAATAGAACTGCTATTGTTCATAATCGCACAGCCTACACTATGCCGTAAGATTTAAATCTTTATGGCCTAGTGGGAGATTGAATGGTACATCTATGACTCATAATATCATATAGAGCATTCTGATGTAAAATACGATTCTCCTTCGAAAAATGAGTGATCTTAATTTGGAAGGATGTACAAAGTATTAAACCTTCATATTTAGCCTAACATTATTGGAAGTATCATTTCATTAGGAGGACATTGCGACCATGAATCCCAGTCATCATTAGTAAGCATGATAGCTCTTTGTATGGACAAGGTATAGAATTTATTATCCATTAAAAATGAGAATGACACATTTCTCAACCAGGTCACTGTGACAAACAATAGATCTGATGATTAACTGAATGAACAGAGCCGAGAAATCACCCTCAGCATATTGAAAAGTATTTTTGAAAATATGCACCGAAGAGTTGAGTTATTCCAACAACAAGATCGCCGATATCTGAAGATTAAATGGCTAAAAACTAATCCAAGGAGTCACTTAACCTTTCTTTGCATAATGGTGAATTTCCATCATAATCTATAATGCCCAAAAATTATATAAAAGAACAAGTTCACTTTAAGTTGATCGTGTTTGGATACCTTTTTAATGTCCATTGCATAAAAAGAAACATAGCTGTCAAAAATAAACAAGTGTCATTATCAGTGCTTAAAGTTGTCTCATTCCGCTGTTTGTTGTAGTTGCAATAAATGTATGATTTCGTTTGTAATTTTGTTTTATTATATTAGAGTTTCTATTGCTAAAAAATTGAAAATGAGTGGAAGAAAGGTTTGTAACACGTGTTTCTGTTATTTTCCTCTTTTATTTCTATTTAGTACTAAGCAAATGATCTAACTTTGGATGATGATGGAAATTTTTAGCGTATTGTTTTTTGCTAAATTTATACTATAAATATATACTAAGATTTTTTTAACCATTTTTCCTTTAATTTTGAACATGAATTATATCAACATGATTTATTTCACCAATAAAGAAAAAAATCATGCAAAGAAGGGTTAAAGAGAACATCTTGAAAAGTATTTCTGAAAACCTGCCCCACAGTTTTGCCTTCAAGAATATCGACAACATCTGAAAATTACCATGATTATACTATAGAAGAAGTCAGCTTTTCTTCTATGAAAATTGAGGACCTTTCAAAGATTTGTTGTGAATGGATATTTTACTTCTTTCCAGGATATCTTACTAAGAAGTAAGATATACTGAATGGATATCTCACTTCTTTTCTGTCTCCTTTTCTGTTCCTTAATTTAAATAATTTTTTGTAAAATAAATAAATAAATAAATAAATAAAAGTCATGACTCATGCAGGAACTTTTAAAACACCCGAAACAATATTTAGAAAATATTTTTACTTATGTTATTCGCTCGCAGCTTTTAAATAAGCTGTGATAAACAAATTGCTCGCAGCAGTTTGTTTATCGCAGCAAAAACACTTGCGATAAACAAACTTTTTTCTTGTGCCTGATGACGTGTAAAAGTTGATCTCTATTTTGATAAATAGGATAACAACGGGATTCGAACATAAGACCCAACAAACAACTCTTCCTAACACTTCCCTTCTGCGAAAGACCCCTTCTTTTGTGCTGAGGAGGGGTGGTCGTAGCACACGCGCGTTTTCTCAGCTGCAGTTTTCAGGGCTAGCGAGCAGACGATTTTCATCTATACAGAGGGGAAGAAGGGTGCTCAGGGGAGCAGGTGGTCCTTCCCCTCGCATCCCTGGAAGATGGGGATGCATGTGCGAATGATTAAGTGACGAAGAAGATATTGGAGTGAAGGGGGGGGGGGTTCTCTGAGGGGAGTCAAGAAGTAGCAGAGGAGGGGGTGTTTCAAATTATGCCCCAACAAAAGGGAAGGGTGATCGCATGCACGGGGGTGGGGGAGATGTAGATGAGGGAGGAGAATACCTAGCGGTCAGTTATGCCCCTATTATTCGTTAAGGTTATTGATCCAAGTTGGGGGGACCCGGGGAATCAGCCTGGTTTTCCAACCGACTTGTAAACTTCAAATGAAAAGTCTTGACTATAGCGGGAAAGACATGATCTAATTCTGGAATGAGTCCTTGTCCTCTCTTCCTACTGTACAAGATATCTTACAATCTGTTTTTTTTTATTTTTTACGAAAACAATTTATAGATTTAGAGATATTTTAATTTTTTCTATTAATTCATTTGTATTAATATAAAAAAACTGGTAATTAATTTCAAAAACATGTCTTGATTCTTATAATTTTAAACTCAGAAAATTTTATTCATGATTTAAATTGCAATATATTAGGCCATCCGTATTCGGCGAAGCTGAACTGGCAGTTGATATAGTTTGTACTCTTGCCTTCAACATTTCACGGGTTCGTATCTCACCTTCAGTTTGGGTTTTTAAATGGTTTGGAATCCCCTTTAATTTGTAGTTACTTGTCTAATCCTGTGCAAAAAAATTACCGTTTAGCAAAATGCCGACCGACTGAAATTTATAAAATTATATTTTTGACATCATTTTTCAATTTATGGCTATTAGAAATAACACATACCATTTCATATTACGTCTCTTAAAATATTTCAGATTTGTAAATGCAAATATTAAAGCCCTTTTTCTAAATTAAAATCTTTTGATTCCTATGTTTAAAAATAAAGTGATTTGATTATTTTTTAATTTTAATAAAGTTTAAAATAGAAATTTTCATATAAAATATGTATAGTATATATTTACACATTGCTCATTTTGAAAAGGCCATTTATTATCTACAATTTATTTGGACTTCTATAATTTAATATAATAATTAATCTTAATATAAAGATTATAATATTTAATTCATATTCATAGATATATTATTGTAACTAATTGTAATGTAAATATAATTATAGTTTTGTAGTTATATTTATAATAACATAGCATTAATTTCAACATATTAACTCTTTTAACTTCAGCAAAAGTCATTATTACCATAAAAATTTACTAAATGTCACACTTTTCTTCTGTTCTGCTTTATTTTGAGAAATTAATTTAGACTAAATGTGCATCAGATAAATGATTTATTTTTATACACTGCGCACATAATTAATTATTTAAACTCAATGTACTGTTATAAAGAGATCCTATTTAAATTTTGTATATAACTTCAACATCTGATTCCAGAATATTTTTAAGAATTAGGAACTTGACAAATTTTCACATTAAAAATATTTCCTTCATGATATTCATGGAGCACAAGTGTATTTGTAATTAAAAAAAACTGGATCTATAATATCATAATGTGCTTCGGATTCTGTTGGTATTGAACCTGAAACCTTCTGGACCAAAGAATAATGCCTTTCCATCAGAGGCTATAAGTATACCCATCATAATTAAATACTTGTCATAGGAATGAAGAGTGCCAGGAAAGAATTATTCGGTGCAGAAGGTTCAAGGTTCGATTCCAACCACTGTTAAACAACTGGCGACTAACCCACGTCGATAGGGGTGAATGCTTGGGAGTCTTCCCCGATTTTTCGCTTTTCGATATGTAAGTATTGCCCCTTATCTATGAAAATTCTCCCTCCCCAGGGAGAAACAATTTGTTTTTTGAGCATGAATAACGTTCTTACAATATCTTAATATCTTTAAACTGTCTTAAGAAGTGTTATTGTGTCACAAATACTGAAGAAACATTAAATTAAGTTAATTAACAAAATTTCTTATAGTTAATTAAAATTTGAAAATAAAAGAAAAATGTTGAGCATTTTTGACAGCTAATTAAGTATAAAGAAATCTACATTTTTAGCAACACTTTCTCATTTTGCGGCAGAATTACTTTAATTTCCATTTGACTGGAAGGGTGTGTCTCCGTCACGGTGGAAACCCAAGATCGTTGTCACCTTATTTCGTTTCTTAGCCACCTGCAAGTGATTCACATCGACTAAAAAGTCGCAACTGGTAAAGAAATAGGATGGCGTGATTCAAGTGACTCAAGAAATCGTCTTCTAGACTCCAAAGGCGATATTCTGAAAAGAACCAAGGCACAGGCATGTTTAGAAGATCCATTTTTTTCTCTGCAATATTTAGTACTTAAACATACATTATCCCCTCTTATATCTCTAATATGTTGAAAACGTTTCGTTCATTAATTAATAAGCAATAACATTACTTGATATTTTATAAATCGTAAATCACATAAACCCTATATTATTCATTAAATTCACGTCTCCAAAATATCGAGTGTTTTTTTTTTTTTTTTTTTTTTTTTTTTTTTACATCACTAGCCTGATTTATTTTTGACAACATGTAATGAACAACCTAATGGTCGAAGGCCATTCATTGAAAGTAATTTATCATCCACCAAATAAATTGTCTTTTGGAGAGATTTTTCATCGAGAATGGACCCTATTTTCACGTATCGCAAAGGATGATCCACGGAAAACTCCCAAGCATCCACTCCAAACAGTGTACATGCAAAAGTTAGAAGCACAAAATTTTGCACGAGATATAAAACAAAAATTACCATTTTTTTAAATTAAAATGATAATCTTATATCTTGACACCACGCTGTGGTCTGTGGCCTATGACTGTTATGAAGTATTTTAACGTCGACCGGATAATTTCATTCTTATAGGATTTAAATCGATAGCAGGTGATATTCATGTGTTCCAAGGGAAGAAAATCAGAAAACTCCCAAGCACCTACCCATGCAGACGTAACTGCAAAAGGCAGAATCATAAGAATGATTTTCCGTTACTCAACAGAGGCTGGAATTGAACTCGAAGCCTCATGTTCCTAACAGTGATATCCTACCAAAAGGCCATGGACAGCAATTTAGCCTGATTAATTGTTGCACATTTCAAAATTCTATTCAAATAAAAGTAAGTTTTGGATTAGGTTAGATTACTGACTTTAGATTTATCTTACCTTTTAGGCTGTCTAATTCTACTTACTGTTTAAAATTACGAGGCTGTTATTTGGCCTCCATAATATTATTATAGCTCGATTAATAGCCTCGTAATTTTAAACAATGGTCACGTGACAATTTAAACAATTCTCATCACGACAGCCTTTGACGGTGTTGGATTTTGAGCCCATTTTTCAGAGCCTACCTTTCAGAGATAACGAAGAAGTCTTTTCCAATAGTGAACTCTCCACAGACATAGAAAGATTTAGAATATTTAGTTTATTGTTTATTACATTGCATTTTCGTCTACATGTCAGATTATAGATCTTGTAGATTGGAGCTGTGGTCACATGACAAGTTAATGTATGAATTACATAGATTTATAGCTTTTACCTCTTTCTTCTAAGCACAGGGCCCAAACAGGCACGTGAATGGTTATCGCTGGGACTTTTGGTGTAACAGTTCATGGGTTCGAATCCCACCTCAGGTCCAAATGTTTTTAGTAGTTCGGAATCCATTTCAAACTGTAGGTCCCAATCTAATTAGCTCTCGTGTGGAAATAATAATCGTTGAGGACAAACAAACTAGACCAAAGAATAGGAATAAGCAACAGTTTATGCTTGTAAACTTAACTAAAAAGGAGCATACTTACGTAGAATGTTTCAGAATTGATACTAGCCATTGATGATTACTGAGAGATGCATGTTTTAACACCAATTAACCTAACCTAATAATTAACAACCTTTATAAGACTTTTGTACATCCACCACGACTTTGCCTTCATTCACCACATTTTTCATGGACAATTTACATAGATCGTATTCATGTGTAACAAAGGAGAAAATAACTACAAAAACATTAGATCAATTCTTTTGGAGGCACAAAATCTCATATATTAAAGCAGTATCCAGGATTGAACTGATAGTCTTCCATTCTGAAGAGTGATCTCTCAATAATCCTCAGTAATATCATATTTTTAGTACTTATATTTTATTTAAACAATAAAAAATATTCGGCTTCGTAGTATATATTATGGTAAGGTTTATGTGAAACATGTTAGAATAGGCAATAGTCATTCTAACATGTTTCAATCAATATTTTACTTTTTTAAAAAAAAAAATACGGATAGTGTAGAATACCTCAGATACTGTATTTAATATTCTAACAACTGAAGACTTCCTTAAGTCATGATCATTCACTATTTATTAATTTTTCATAGATAACATACCGTAATCTTGAGTCAAATGAAATAAATTTCAGAAAATTCCCTAGCATCAACTCCAATACATCTTTTAAAAACATGAGTGTCGCACTCATTTCACGTCTCATAAAAATATTAAAACAGCATTAAATTTCGTTCATTTCTGTGTTAGAATTCTAGGTTTAATGTAATTTTTTTCATATGCAAGAAAAAGGAAATGCGAGTTGATTTTATATGGATTATAACAAATTAATATGTGTCAGGTGTAAGTTTCATCTTCATTTATATACGAACATTTCTTTAAGAGCTCTTTTGATCAGAATAGATTTCAAACCATTCAAAGCATCCACATCCTACGTAGGACTCGAATCCACGAAATGCTGAATATTTTGTAATGTATATTTTGTTCGTATGTATGAAACAGTATATTATTTTTGTGCTTCAGTATTCCCAATCCCTTATGAAATGAAAATTGTACAGTACAGTTGTTCGGTCTATTCTTCCTTTCCCTATGTAGGTCAATGGCACAGGTGGTTCTTTT
>JAPDSC010113848.1:0-10012 GCA_026290005.1 Latrodectus geometricus
TTTTGATTTTGCAAAGCAGCTTCATCAATAACGTATGATCAGCTAAAGAGACCATAATTAGTACATACAGAAACATCGACATACATTGCAAACGTTTTGTTCCCTGACCAGTTATTCATAGAACATCCTCTTTTTCCAAAGCATTCAAATCTCCACATTTTTCAATAATCCCCACCGTAGTATTGTGATTTATTTCATATAAACAAATAGCCAGATCGAATTGATCGGGGGTGACCTGCGGGTGGCCTCTGACAGACGAGAAATGATTGTGGTTCTCGACTAACGCCCTACTACGATATAGGAAGTCTATTCCCCTGGGTTTGAAGAAAGGGTTTAACATGATAACCTTCAGGTATAAACCAATGTTCTTGTTGTTGTGTGCTACAACTTATAGCTTTTCCCAGTTTTGTATTTTATTAACCATAATTCTAGTTCCAGAATTTTAATATTGTTTCTGAATTCCATTTTGGTCGTTAATAAAACTTTAAGTTGTTCCCGAAAAGACGCCCTTTTGAGGACAAAAAAATT
Source organism: Latrodectus geometricus (assembly GCA_026290005.1). NCBI lineage: Eukaryota > Metazoa > Arthropoda > Arachnida > Araneae > Theridiidae > Latrodectus > Latrodectus geometricus. Next base: position 529 of record JAPDSC010113848.1, read on the forward strand.
ATCCATTTCAAATTAGGGATTAAAACATATTATTAACTTTCCTACTGAAGGAGGAAATTCGAAGATGTTTCATTACCGTTTACCATTTGAAACAGGTAATACGATATTCCAAGATCACATAACTGCTATAAGAGATTTCTATAAGACATTTTCAAAACCTGCACCGTTTCCTGATTTCCCACATAATTTAAAATTTTGGTAATTTGTTTCTGAGGGACTGGCATGATGCCCTATTTCAACTGTTGTAAGCTAAAGCTGTTTTATATGATAAGGAAGGGATCTGTTTCAATTAATTTCACACCCCTATAAACTACAAAAAGCTTGAAAATTCAAACATTTTGATTGTCATACAATGTCATACTATTTACGTTGAGTAAAAAGCTTTTATTCCTTTCCTTCATGCTATTACAGATATAATAATAACTTTAAGTAGTTAACACAATTTAATAATGTACTTTTTACTATTTAATGAGAGAAGTTTAGTAAGAAGAAGAAATGTTAAACATAAATTTATGTTTTATTTTAAATAAGTATATATATATGTGACTGAAGATACACATCCTTCTTTAATTATTAATAATGAATTATTTGATTATTAACTATTAATAATATTCTTAGTAACTATTTTTTAGCGTCCTTACATCTATAGTGCCCTGTAGAAGACATTGTCAATTGTTTCTAAATCTTTTGAAAGAAAGACAAGAAGCTGTATAATTTCTTATCTAATCATATTCCAGAGTTATTATCTAAAATAATAACTAATTCGACGTTTTCTGAATTCACATTAACAGAAGACAATTAACTAGTCTTAATAGATAATTTAACCGACTGGAAGATGTAAATAAGTAACAACTGAGTTAATATTTACCAAAACGATATAAGGTTCTGAAAGTATTGTTTAAAAATACAAGTTTTTAAAAATACTTAATCCATAAATTCACAGATTCAAAGATATAAATGAGTAATGACTGGGCAAACATTTACCAACACGATATGAGGTACTGAAGGTACAGTTTAAAAATACGAGTTAACTTAACTTACTTGAAAACACTTTACCATCATTGTTATAAGGGAAGGCTTTGTTATCCGCAACAATTTCATTAAAGTTATTCCTTTGCTATCGAATATCATATCTACTCCACACACTTGAGTTACTTCCTTCTGTATTGCAATTTCTGCAGCAGTGAATGCTGCAGCGAAGAGATCATAGGGAGAAGCAGTATCTGAATCAAATTTATCTGAATGATAAGTTCTTACATAAAAAATATTCCGCCAAATCTATTTTAGTAATAAATTATCATTTTCAAGGGGTTAACATTTTCTAACATTTCTATTTTGTAAGACACTAATATTTGAAATAAAATTTTCTAAGGCCGCAGTGTTCTGGTTGGTTAGGGCTTCGTTCTCGTTACTAAACGTTGGTGAGTTCGAATCCCGGCTTAGCAGAAGATCCGTCGTGTTCACTAATGGCGGTTGGGACACGTTAAATATGTCGGGTCACAATGTCCTCCATGTGTTCCCATTACAAATTAATACCTCAGGAAGTGGTTAAATTAGAAGATTCAGATGGTGCTGCCATCTATGATCCAGAATTCGTACTTCCACCTTTGTATGAGGATGCTCTATGCAAGAACAGAAGACCCTCTCTCTCTGACTTCATTCGCCTAGTCTCTGACGGGCGGACTTGGTGCTGCCAAGTGTCATCAGAAACAACAAACTTCCTTAAGTTAAAAACTTTAGTGAACTTAATATACCTTAGAGATAATTTCAATCACAATTGTGATTCAAGAGAATATCACAAACATTGAATCTTTCACTGACACTTAGGATGTTTTACATTTTATTGGATCTATTTACAAATGAAATTATCTGATAAATCTATAAGTTATAATAATTGATGAATTGGTTGGTTGAGGATTTATAAAGATTATTTTATTTGCGATAAGTCTAATTAGCACTTTAAAAGTGCACTGTGGATCAATGTTAAAAGCAAATAAGGTAATGACTTCAGACATGCATATTTTAATTCAACAGAATTGGGAATAGTTATTAAATTAAAAATAACTAAATATTTTATTTTAATTTTAAGTAGAATGATGCAATAGTTTATTACACAAAATTAATCAACTAAGAAAAGTTAAGCTTAATTTTTAAAACAAAAATGATTAGAAATTTTTGCTTAGAAATTAATGGAAATCTAAAGGCAAGATGTTTTGACTATTTAAATGTAAGAATCTAATATTTTTTTCAAGGAAATAAATGAATGTATGAGTAGATTCTTTAAACATGCTTGTTTTACAAATTAGTTGAATAGAAATGTTTAAGTAATATTTTGCAAATTTGCTTTATTATAGGGTGAACGGAGAGAACAATCCATGATTTCCTTTTTGTTATAGTTTAAATTTATTAATATATTTTATCCTGTTCTGTCAAAACTGGTATTCAATTGAAAACTTTCTGAGTTTCTAACTGTTGAAAATCACTATATTTCTGTTTATAAAAGTGAAAATACCAAATTTATTTTAAAGTAAAAATATATAAATATCCATGAACCTAATCAATGAAATTGATTTTCTTTACGAGAACTGTAATTAATAAATTTTGAGGTAAAGAATTCGCACAATTAAACAAAAATATTTTATGTTAATAATTTGACATTGTATCCTCTGAAATAATGACCAATAAGTATCTGAAACTGATTTCTTAGCTCCAAGAATTGTTGTTACTGAATAATTCAAACTTCAGTGAATCATTTGCTACAATTGACTTAAATTATTATAAAATACAAATATTTTTTGAAATTAAGCTTTTTTCCATTTCTCTTGATTCTCTACTGACTGTCTACTGACTGTGACTAAAAACAAAGTAAATTATTCAGATTAATTAGTTTCAAGTCACTCATTAGAGAATTATTCAGATGATTTGTGTGTATTTCTGAAATGATATAGTCGATAACATTTATGAAACCACGTGAAGGTATGAATGTTTCAAATATCATTCAATAAAAAATCATTGAATTACAAATTGTAACACAGTTTTTAATTCCGTCTCAAAGGAAATTTGATATTAATATAAATCCATCATTTCACTTTTGAAGAAATTAAGAAGCCCAGAGAGAGATAGCTACCAACATTCATAACTATCTTTACTAATTTGAATTTTAAATGTTTGCGAAAAGCTTGAGATTTATGATATTTCGATATCTTTTTTTACACTTACTGATATACAAATAGAGATATAAGCAAACAGTTAATTGTTGATGGTTATAAAAATTATAATAATAATTCGATTGCCTAATAATAATAATAATAATTCGATTGCCTTTTACCATACATTGTATATAATGAAATTAAAAATGTCATAAAATTTGATTTTCATGCTTTTACAGTTTTAAAAAACTTGAACTATTTCTTATTTAAATATATTCTGTATCTAACTTGTAATACCTCTAATTTTTTCTCTACCATTTCTATTTGAATAGATATGACTTCAATATTTTTTATTATTGAGAGATAAATTGGATTAATTAGCGTGAAGGAGCAATTACTTCTGGACTATTTGTAAAAGGATAGATTAAAAAAAACTTAAAAGTGGCATCATTTAAAAAATATTTATGTAGAAAGATCATATCGTGGGTGTAAATAGGGACATTACTGTTTTTGAGCATCATTTATGTTGTTGAATGCTTATGTTTATTGAGGTTCATCCGAGCGTCTGAAATAGTAGACTGCTTAAAAAAAATTACTATTTAATGTTCATGTCATATGGATAAAGAATAAGCTTGTATTTAAAATTCTTACTTAAATCAAGCCAATAGTCTCAATATCTGCAAAAAGTAATATCGATAAGTTACTGTAAATTTGCTTAATGAACTTTACCATACTGGACTGGCGTTCCAATAAAAATCTTAATAGATTTGGTGATAATATTGAAAAGTGACTGGCAAGTATACCTTCTAAAACTCTTTTTTTTTTCTTTTGTATATTATCAATAAATTTATCAATATCTATATTATAAATAACTTTATCATGAGCTTTGTAGTGTTACTTTAATCTAACTACATAGAATGCGGAATAAAGCGGATAGACTTACCAAGAAAAATGCTCATTACCGCTGCACCACTTTTATTTCTTAAAGGAGATATTACCATCACATCCATATCATAAATCCTTTTGAAATGAGTTGGTTTCAAATCCGAGATGGTCCCTGAATACATACTTTTGAACTCATAGAATTTTTTGAGAGTCCTAAAAGACTTCATAACGTTAAATTTTTTATTTCGAAGGAAAATAAGTAAAAACCACTCTTCCATGACTGGAAGAAATCCATCTTCGTCTAGAAAGGAATCAAGTTTCTATAGTAAATTTTATTTTACAATACTATGTTTCACCAAACAATAAAATTTATGAAAAATATTCAAAAACAAATAGAAAAACATACACATTTTTTGTATTTAATTTTTTTAAACAATGTTTTGATATTAATAGTAAATAATGTCAAGGTGAAATTTTGTATTGCTTTTAGTAAGCAACTGACATTCTACATTTAAACAGCACGCTCTTTCTAATTCTCTTTTTATCTAAAATTATTTAAAGACTTATTAGGTATTGAAAATTCAACTATAGGTTGCAATTCTTCCCTTCCTTGTTTTTTTTTTTTAAAAAAAAATATTAATTTTCTAAAGGATAGGAATTTTTTCAAATTGAAAAAGTTGGTGTAAATAGATAAGCGCAACTTTGGTTTTTAATTTAGAGATTTGGATAGTATATTTCAAAATCAAATAGGAAAACATTTAATAATTGGTTTAGTATTCATTTTAAAGTATGCAGCCCGATTAATTTGGCACCCATAAGAAAATGTTTAAAAATTTTACGTTCATTAAATTTATTTAAGAAAAGGTATTTTTTTAAAGTTTGTAATTCAATAGTACATTACAAACTTTAAAATTTTTCTTTAATGAATTGAGTGAGCATAAAATTTTACAAGTTTTTACATTAAGTCAACTTTGCTAAGTACTTCTATATTAACAAAGCAAACTTATAATGAGAAAGCAATCACGGTGATTTATAAATATTTTTCCTCTTTCCGACATTAGCTAAAATTCAAATCATAGGAAAGTAATTCTGAAGAGGAATTATGTTCAAAAAGAAAAAAATAAGTAAATTGAAATAAATTAGTCCTGAATAAAGTTTTGCTAAAAATTTTAATTTAAGAACATGATAACTATGTTTTATACAAATATCTTTCAAGGTGTCTAGAAAGTATAAATTAGTGAACCAAATTCAATTTAAAAAAAAAAAATTCAGAAATAAAAGTGGAAGACAATCAAATTAACCTCCTGGTACAAATATGGTGGATTGATACTAATATGCAATTTAATTGAAGCATCACTATATTCTGTTGTACAATTTATTAGTTGCTAAAGAATTAAATGCATATTCATCAACTCCTTATAGGATTCCCTGACACCAATAAGTGTTAGATTTTTCTAGAATTTCTATCCATTTGTTAAATTTAAACTTGTGTTTGGTACAAAGTTTCTCTCACATGACAATCAACAAATAATGACAGAATGTAAATTATTTTAAATTTCTTAAATTTGACTGTGTGTGATGCATAAAAGTTTCTTCTTGTTTATATTAAATTTCATATTTTAGGTATTTATTTATATAACTACTTCCCTATACTTGAATTTATATATGAAAGCTAAAATTGTTAGATTTAAATGGGATTTACGTTTTTATTCCTGTGGAATTTGTAAAATGGAAAAAAATCATAAAATAACTTAGAAAAATCAAATAGAAAACCTTCTATAAAACAAAGAATTCTATTAGAATAGAGTACATATTTCATAAGCTTTACTCAAAAGTGAAAAAATTTGCTTCTTGAAGTTATTATTGTTTCCTATTTAACTTAAACTATATTCCTAAATTTTAAATTAAGAAAGTAATCTCAGGATAATAAATAATCAAAAGGAATGTGCATTTCTTAGTTATGGAATCTTTCTTATCACTAGAGCAATTTGTAAAGATATATATATCAAAACAGGATTAAATATTATCAAAATATAAGCAGCGATGAAAAAATTGCGTTTGATTAATAAATTACTGATTATATTACTGATAAATGTTAAAAATAATTTCTTATATTTTTTAAAATTTGTAAAAAAAATAACTATCATTTTCATATACTGCACACAGAAACATTTAATTCAAATCCTAAAAAAAATCACAAATAAATTTCACAACAAGAATTGCCAAATGTTAGATTGTTTATTTTTTAATAAACTTTAATTTGCTTATTAGTACTTATGGAATGTTTATATGAACTTACTATTTATAAGACAATAAAGTTCCTCTAAAGATTTCTTAGTAACTTCTGGTGTCTCGCCGAGCTCTTTTTCTGCTTTTTTTCTAACTTCTTCTGTAATCGGATCTTTCCATCCCATAAAAGTCGTCATTTTATTCCAATAACCTATTTATTTGAAGAGTTGAATCAAAATATAATCAATGTAAGTATCAATAAATATAATGCTTTGTTTCTATTAGATTTATTTTACAAAGTTTTTCACATAGCATTTGTTACCATAGAAACCATTGCTATATTAAAAATTTATTTTCCATACGTGTAATTGGTCTCTAGATGTTACAAAAGTTTATGCCAAAAAATCCTACCTTAAATATATTTGTTGAATATGAAATTCATATTATTATTTTGCTATTTAATTCTCGAATAGCACCAAATGTAAAATGGTATTTTTCACGTGTTAGTGAATGAAAAATAGTCTGTGAATTTTTTATTTAAAACTAACTAGGTAAATTCACATAAAGTGATAAATTGAGCACTTTGTGAATGAATGTCATAAACTTTATGAGTATTAAAATTATCTATGTTTCATGATAAATGTCTTAATTTATTCAAAAATCTTTTTCGTATCAATACACGGTAGAATTTCAAGCAATTAAATTAAATTTGAATAAAGTACACCAGGATTTAGTTCTTTGTAATAGGAAATATATTTTTCTGTTATGATTATGTTCGAAATCATTTAAACACTTTAATCATTTAATACACTATCTCTATTTGAACAAGTGTCTATAGTTAACCTTAATATAACCTAGGATGTCGTTAGGATAATCGTGCCTTCATTTTATGAATATATTTTGCATTTTCCATTGGTTTTATAAAAACATTGTATTTTACCATAAGCAGTTTTCCTATTAAAAATAGATGAAAAACCTTAAATTTTGATATCTGATGCAGTTATAATATCCTGTAAATTCCTTATAAATCTATGTTTTATTTTTCGTACATTTTTTAATGCCATCTTATGATTTACAAATTTAAAAGAAATAATTTGTAAATCGGAAGAAGCTTTGTTTTTTTTTCCTCTTAAAAATAGATTTTACGAGAAAAAATTAATTATATTTGTAGCAATTTGTAGTGAAAATATTTATAATAAATGTTGAAAAACTTTTTCACTGGGTAAAAAATATGCTTAATGTTACATCTATAAGCACATTGCATAATGTAAAAAAACAGGTAATTGAAATTAATTAAAACTAACTTTAAATCGATATTTTTCAAGTTTTCCGGTGTAAAATTTGTAAAAAAGTTTATAAAAAAAGAAAATTGTATTTTTTTTTTCAGAGCATTTTAATTTGAAACTATAATAAAAATGAAAAGAATGTAAAACAAGCTTCGAAACCGCTTTTTCCATGAAAAATGTTGATAAAATTAAAAAAAAAATTAATTGTAATCGGAGAAAAATTGAATCATAACGTTTTCAGATAATTTGTTATCACAATAAATATAAAAATTTGTTTAATAATTAATCCATATTACTTATATAATTTACTAGAAACTATTTAATTTACTAATTTTGAGTTGTTATAGTTTGTAGAATTTAATTTACGTGAGGTTATAATAATTTCTCTGATCATTCATATTCTTTCATCTTTTAGCAACTAATTAAACCATGCAATTTTTATGAAAGTATTTTTGGAAATACAGATATTTATTTACCACATAAATAAACAAAGCTTATTAATTATGTGTTTTATGTTATAGGTATAAATATTCAATTTATTTTTAAATCTTTTCACACATTTAAAGAATACTTATTTATCTACTATTTTAGATTTCCTAAAAAGAAATTCTGTTTTTTTTATTCTTTAATGAAACTAAATTTTAGATTTGATGTAGTGAAAAAACCATGAGTTTCTAGAACCATAAGAAATAATTCATAGAATAAAAATATTTTAAATATAGTTTATGTTTTCCAGAAATAACTCAAATTTAAAAAGTTATTGACCAAAAAATACACTTTCTAATGTTAAAATCAGTTCTATCTTCATCAATTGTAGTGTGTATATAGTCAAGAATACTTGTCGAGAATATTAATTTTTAACTTATTACAATAATTGCAGGAGCGACAAAGAAACTTAAGTTGCTGTTATATTGTAACGGAATATATAAGAGTATATCAAACATACTATGTATACAAAGTAAGAATGATACGACTACTAACTTGAGTTTTTGTTTTTTTAAAGGCTTTTGGGGTTGATGGAGCGCTTGGCGAAAAGAAGAAATGCCAACATTCAAAGCTTTGATGTCAACATCAATGTATAGCAAAAGTCAATTCTTTCTGAAACTAAATTAGAAAGTAAATGTATTTTTAATGGATGGGGGGGGAATAAAAAAGTGTGTATACAACACTTATGTATATGTTTCGCAACATGAAATAAAGATAGAATTTTTTCTAGTAAATTTATATTTCAATGAAACCAAAATATTAAATTGTGGAAAATTTTGTAAACTGCTATAAAAACTATTTTTAACAATTATAAATTTTCTCTTTTTTTTGCACAGTTGCTTATGCTTAATCTTTGCTTAATTTTTTAGAAAAAATTACTTTTTTAAAGATACCATCCAAATTTATTAATTTTTAATTTTATATGAATATAATACTATGCTTTCTTTAATTTAGTATATTTATTCAAATTGGTAAATTATTATTTGGCTCGTAGTGGCACATGAAAAACATAATTCCTTAACTTTTGCTGAAGAATGTGGATATTTATGCACATTTAGAAATAAACTTCTGTATAACCTACACAAACCCTTCATCTGAGATTTAGTTTTACAAAAGAAAATTTAAAAATAGAATTGATTCAATAAAATCAGTGATTTGTTATTAACTTTATTACTAAAAACTTTTGCTCAATAAAGAGAGCCCAAAATCTTAGTTTAAATAAAAATTCGGTGTACTGGTAAAAGTCAGGAAAATATTCTCAATAAAATACCTTGTAACATCCGCTTAACTTTAGTATTGAATTATTTTACATCTCTGTAACAATGGATGTTGTTAAAGTTTAAGAATAGCTGGTAATGTCAAGAATGGCCAAAATCTGCCATTAAATGATGGTAAGGGGTAGAAAAACTACTCATGTAGTTGATGAGTTTCTCTTAATATTTAGACCAT
>JAPDSC010113853.1:0-31995 GCA_026290005.1 Latrodectus geometricus
TTGTATGGTAAGAAATTTCTATCATCGAATTTTATAGGAAATTGTTCAGAGTGTTTCTTAACTTGGAGAAAATTTGTATTATAGAATTCAGGGCTTAAAACTTTTTCTAAAGTTTCAGCAAGTTTATTTGCAATGTCACTGGGAGAAGAGTATGTAGCAGTACCGGTTATCAGGACAGGTATAGAAGAATCCTGATAGATCCCATTCACTGCCTTTATTTTCTTACACAATTGTTTATTGGATGTAGATGTAGATATTGAAGTTACATAACGGATCCATGATTCTTTCTGGCTTTGACGTCTTTTTTTATGAGAGAAAAAGCTTTGGCCTTTTTGAAAGCAAGAAGATTCTCCGTGGTTGGATATCTTCTAAATATGCCCCATAGCTTTTTCTGTTCCTTGTATGCTAAGCGACAGGCATTATTCCACCAGGATTTACAATGTTTTTTGGGTTCCAAAGAAGGTTTTGGAATAGGCAGCACAAATAAATGTTTGTGACCTTTCTAACAGCTTCATCAATATCTTCAGTCTTGACCATTGTTTCAGTAATAAGAGCTAATTTTGTGAATAAATTCCAATTTGCTCCATGGTAGCCATATGTAGGTGGTCTTTGCACCATTCTATTACATCCACTCTGGTGTATGGAAAGAGGAAAATGATCGCTGTTATGAAGACCATTTTCAACACTTAAATTCAATGATGGCAGAATTGAAGGAGAACAGATGGCTAAGTCTATGGAGTGAAATGTTTTTGTAATTTGATGGAAGTATATTGTTTCATTAGTATTCAACAGAGACAATTTTCAGAAAGAAACTGTTCAATCTGACGGCCCCTAGTATTTGTATTCAAACTTCCCCACAGGTTATTGTGTCCATTGAAATCGCCAATCAGTAAAAAAGGAGCAGGTAACTGTTCAACTAAATCATTAAGATCTTCCAGGTGGATATTATCAGGTGGAGGAAGATAAATGCTGCAAACTGTCATAAGTGATGTTAAATTTATTCGAATAGCTACTGCTTCAAGGTTGGTATTTAAGGAATGTACAGCAGTAGGGTATTTCTGTGATTAAAATATGCACACTCCTCCAGATGTGGCGTTTTCATTGCAACATTTTCTATAACAATTATAGCCCTGTATCTGTATAGAGTTTTTGGGTTTCAAAAATGTTTCTTGAAGGCAAACACAGACAGGGTTTTGAGAAGATATTATGTGTTTGATATCCTCATAATGAGAGCGAATGCCACGACAATTCCAGGAAATGAAAGTAGTTATTCTTTAGTTTCTAAGCGCCTTTTTATGGGGTTGGGCATCTTAGTTTTAGATAGTGCCTCACTGAAGGCTTTGTCTTCTTTTAAAAGATGCAAAGAAACTGCATCGGATTGAATAGAAAGGAGAGATTTTCTACTTGCCAAAGAGGACTTTTTAGGGCCTTCTTTAGCCTCTTTTAGTTTCAAGGCCTTAAAAGCTTTGGACCTCGAAGAAGATGATTCATGTTTTCTGTAAGATGAGACTCAATTTTTTCAGAAATTACAGGAAATTCGATTGGAGGAAAGTTGTATTTTCTGTTTGGGTGGCAACAGTTACTCCTACCTTTTTTACTGTACTTGCATAAGTTATTCTTACAGAGGGAGTTCGAGCTGTTACAATGCGTCTGGCTTCTGGATAGGAGATGTTATTCTTAATTTTAAGTTATTTCTTTTTCTAAAATCCATGTTGGACATAAGCGAGAATAAGATGGGTGATTACCTTTGCAGTTTACGCATCTTTCTTTTGCTTGACAGTCCGAACTCTCATGCCCAACTTCAGCACAACGAGCGCAAGTAATATTTCCTCTGCAAGACATTTTGGTATGTCCAAAACGCTGGCATCGGAAGCATCGTAATGGATTGGGAATATATGGACGTACAGATAGTGACATATAGGCTACTTTGATATTGTTGTTGTTGGTTGGGTTTTGTGGCGCAAGGTCCAAAAAGGACAAGCTGCGCCAGGCTACTTTGATAGTTTCAGGCAGCTTTGGTGTATGAAATGTAAGAATTAGATGTTTAGTGTTGATAAATTTATCACCTCTTTTGATCTTAATTCGCTTGATATTGCAAACTTTTTGACTCTGCAGATCTTGAGATATTTCTTCTTCTGAGACATTTAAGAGATCGGTTGCTGAGATTACGCAGGAAGAGAAATTAAGACGACCCTGGGGTATGACAATGATATCTAGATGGGCTAATTTGTGCATGTTTTTAATGGATATGCTTTGACTAACAGAAGATGTTTCAATGAGTAAATCACCGGCACGTAGTTTTCGGATAGACTTAACTGCACCAAGGTAACCAGATATACCCTTTTCAATAAGAAAGGGAGACACATTTAAAAATGAACCTTTTTTTAATCTTACAATGAAAAATTTAGCATCAGCAAAATCTATTTGTTGCTCCCGAGGGAGAGAAAGAGGAGAAGATACTTCCATGGAGAAATTAAAATATTAGAGGCCTGATGGCAACACCCACCATGGAGCCCTACAAGGGGAAGCAGATAATTGCAACAATGCTAATCAGACCTTATACGCTTTCTATACAAAACTGGTGTGCACTCCACCCTTAACGAGTCGCACAGTTAATGCAAGATCGCTTGATCCATTAGAGCCGATTGGTGTTAAGAGGACCACTATACACCTCCCGTTTACCTGAAGCAGAGGCCAAAGTAATGTGTTGGCCTCCGATGACCTCAATTAACAGGACTCTCCTTTCCATGGACACGGTTCTCCACGCACGGCAAACACGTGGGTGATTTAGTCCCCAAGAGTAGCTATGAGTAGCTATTAGCAACTCTTGGGCAACAGCTGCTCAAGGGGAGCCCTCAACCTAAGAAGCAACCACAATGAGGGAGAAAAGGAAGAAAAGCAGAAGAAAGAAGAGAAGAAAATGAAGAGGACAGATCACTGTGGTACCTCGGGATTGTGACACCCATGTTTACTTAAAGAAAGTAAACCCCCTGAGGGTTGTTCATCAGAGTAACCAGCTTGTAAGTACTGAAGAAAATCTTGACATTAAATGAGTACACCGACGAGATTGATAAATATTTACAAACTTCACGATTACATCAAATACTGGTTTCATATTCAATGCAGATTTACACAAAACATTTTGATGTATAACTAGGTAGAAAAAATTGCTCCCAGGATATTTTTAATTAAAAATATTTTAAAAAGTTATTTACATTAAAAAGTTGATAAAAGTTCTCAAATATCTGCACCCAGAGAGAGAACGCTTTTGAAAACGTTCTCTAAGGTTTTTTTTTTTTTTGTGCCAGTTCGCTTTGAAAGCTGTGTTTGCTATTTCTGTTCAATCGATATTAATTAACAAAAATAGAGAATAAAAACACCAATGTTTTGAAAAATAGGAAGAAAATTTTGACAAAATCGAAAATGAGCATATATATTTCTTTTATATTACTCTGGAACAGGAAATTACAATTTTATCCACGAGATGGAGTTTGCCCATTCCTGCACTACAAGATTAAGTTACAAATTCTGTTGTAAGATGACACTTTGTCGACATTTATTGATCATTTAAAACTTAAAGGGATTATATTTTGCTTTAGTAGAATGTTTTCTGAAAGTTATAAATGTATTTAACTTATCTAATTTACTAATACAGAAAACTTTGATGATTTAATTTTTTAAAATTATAACTAAGGAATATTGAAATCCATAACATTCTCTTCCCTTTTTGACGATAAAATTATTCGGACAAGAAAATATAAAGTGAATTTTACACATTAAAGAAGAATATAAAACTGCTCAGAAGGCTGAAGTTTTCGAATAAATTTTAATATTTCGTATAGAATTTAAACCTACTTCTGCAGTTAATCAGACATTCTATAAATATTCATTTAAATAATTTTTAAAAATAATCCTTAACTGCCATCGAACCACATCAGAAAGGTCAAAAGTTAAGATTTTGCATTTCAACATGTACATATTAATCCTGCAACTTGAAAACATTTTACTGGACGAAATTTGAAAGTTCTTTTAATAGCAAGATTTACTTTTTCTAAATTTAAATTTTCCTCAAGAAATTATGCTCAACGATTTAGTTTATAACATTTCAAACAACTGAGAGCAGTTTGGCAAATTTAAATCAAAATGGATCATCAACTGATTTTTAAATAAGTATTAACTTTCTAGAAATTAATCATAACAATCACTTAGTTTTTCTTCTTTAATGAATTCAAGAATTAGTCAAATCCTATGCGTTGAAGTGAAAAAATGAGGGCACTGCTTGAAGTTCATTGAATTTGGAGCAATTATCATACGAAAGTGTACAGGATAGCTCAAGGATGGGGGCAAACTTTTCGAACATGGGCCAAAAATCAAACAAATTAAGTTTTTTCGGAAAGATGAATTTTTTTTAATTTTAAAAACAATATACAAGTATTACAATTTAATATATTAATGAGATGAATGAAATTGTGATTTCATTTTTCAAAATTCCTTATATTGAGGTTCGAAGTGGGATGTACTGATTCTAAGGAACGAAGCTAAATGCTCATCTGTCAGTCAACTTCTGAAATAATTTTTTCTAAGGTTCATAGTTGAAAACACTTGTTCACGTATCTAAGATGAAGCAAACATATCACTGATTTTCTGGGCATGAGATATTAAATTTGGGAAACTTACTTTCGATAATGATTTGTAAAACTAACTTTGGCACATTTAGAAACAATTGCTTGAGATGATTGTTAGATTGCAACTCAATTAATGGAAGCTGCAAATCTGACCTCACAGCTTCACAATTTACGTTGAATGGCATGGTAAAAATATAAAATTCTGCTTGAATGGCACTGAAATCTTGAAATCTGCGTTTGAACTCAAAATGCAGTTTTTACAAGCTATCTTCATAATTCTTAAGGTTCTCTTCATTTACTGAGGGTATTGAATTTAACCTCGGAAAATGAGTTAAGTCGTTCTTACCTAGCTGCCCAGCGAATATATTAAGTTTTAGTTTAAAAGCTTTGAGATGTGACCAAATATCGTCGATAAATTGATTTTTTGCTTGCATCTTAACAGTCAAGTTGTTCACATGACAAAGAAGATCTGTGAAAAATGCAAAGTCTGAAAGCCATTTTGTATCTTCTAACATTTCACACTCGTCAGAGCACTGTTTCTCGTGAAAGAACCACACAATGTAGTCTTTCAGCTGCTAAACTCGCTCGAAAATACATCCTGAACTAAGCCACCTTACATTCGTGTAATACAGTACATCTGAGTATTCAGATTGCACTGACTGAAGAAAATCTCGAAATTGCCTGTGAGTAAGACCACGAGATCGAATAGCATTTACAAGCTTCACGACTGTATCAAGCATGGGTTTCATATTCAAGGCAGATTTGCAGAGCACCTTGATGTATAACACAATATAGAAAAACAACATTGTTCCAGGGATAGTTTTGATTAAAGAGTCCAAGAAATGCAGATTTTTTTCCTGTTATATTTGGTGCTCCATCGGTCGTAATATTACATATATTTGTTATAGGCACTTTCAAAGTTAAAAGCCCTTCCTTAATTCACGAAGAATATATCCCGTTGTAGTTCCCTTTAAGGAACACATGCACACCTGTTCAATAATTTCGAATTCTCATCAACACCTTATAAATAATACTAATTGAGCAGTATTATTTATATCAGTGCTTTCATCCATAGCTATAAAACAAAATTTAAACTGGCCAATCTTTGACTAATTGTGATGCCAAATTTAATCGATGTCTTCCATTCTAGAAGTCTCCGTTTTTCGAGATAAGCTTACAGTCTCAAAATTATTTTTCTTCTCTGGACATAAAACATCACAAACTTGGAGCATGCATTCTTTAACGAACTCTCCATCACTGAGAGATTTATTATTTTTAGCAAAATTGTATGCTACAATGTAACTTGCATGTGTAGCTGCTTCTTGAATACTGTTTACCTTCTTTAAAAAATTTTGCCGGCCTGATAATTTTCTACAAAGGCTTTCTGCATTTTGTTTTTTTTTTTCATATTTGGACATTGCTTCGTAATTGGAATTCTTATGCTTAGATGTGAAATGACAGGAAATGTTATATTCTTTGAAGACTGCTACAGCTTCATTGCAGATAAGACACACTGGTTTATCTTTTACAACTGAAAAAAAATATTTCCATATCCAGTCATCATTAAAAGCGCGACACTCTGAATCAACTTTACGTTTTTTAGTAGCCATTTTGTGGTTGAAATATTTTACGAATACCTAAACAGGAACTAGCTACGATATGTTTTTAATAATTTTACCACAATATATTCACAATGACGCTATATGTCCACAATTTTTCAACACGCAATCAATAATATTAGAACTCGCACCAAAAGAAAAAGCCGCTAGATGGAGCTTAAAATGCGCAGTCTGCCACATGTGAGGTCTAATTCACCTATATTGAATTCCCATATGTCTGCTCCACAAGAAAAAGATAACCCTTGTTGGGGCCATTCTACAGCTATAACAAAATATTCCACTTTTAATTCTTTACCGATTAAAAACTGCCGGTGTTTGCTA
This sequence comes from Latrodectus geometricus, assembly GCA_026290005.1. NCBI lineage: Eukaryota > Metazoa > Arthropoda > Arachnida > Araneae > Theridiidae > Latrodectus > Latrodectus geometricus. Next base: position 6,566 of record JAPDSC010113853.1, read on the forward strand.
TTTCCTTCGATTTATGTTTTGTAGAACAAAAATAGAGAAATGTAAACAGATTACCAGCTCTTTGTAAAATAGGAAGAATATAATATTTAAACCAAGTAGAAAAGGAGATGGATATATATGAATATTTCTTTTAATTTGCCTCTGACCGGCAAATTAAAATTCTATCCGCGGGCCGGACAGAACCTTCCGGCGGGCCGTAGTTTGCCCATTCCTGGAATAGAATACCATTCAGTTGTCCATTTTCAATGCTAAACTTCGTTGTAGTAGGACATTGGACTAATACAGATATCGCCTCTAAATAAGAATGAAAAGTAAGAGTTGGGGCAAAATTTAAATCCATTTCATCATAAGAGATTTTGGAGTTCATAGAATAAATTCAAGATCATGATTGTTGGAAACATTTTTATACAAGTCTGCTTTTCAAATTGAATGAAATCGCAGCGATAATTTAAAAAGGTAAAATGTATAGAATTTGATTTTACTTTACTGGAGCAATATCCTCAGATGGGACATTGACAAGTAACAAATCTTTCATAAAACTAAGAGCTTAATAATAAAGACTATAATTGTATATTAAAATAAATTTACAGAGGCCAATAAAAAGAGACTTAAATATCATTAAATACTCCATTGTCTTTCCAAGAACCACAACTCTTCACTACAATTTTTAGTGTCACTTAGATTAGGTTTATTTGATTTGTGTGTTTCTCTTTTCTACCCTTCAAAACGTTCAGAAGTTCATTTTCATGTTTCAGAAGAGGATGTATAAATTCGAATTTTGGCATCAATCTTAGATTTATTAGAAGTTGAATTAAATTTCTTTGTGCTACTAGTAGTTAGAGGTATACTTATAGAATTTGAGTACAAAATTTAAGTGTTGAGGATAATGGCAAACTTTTTCTTTGCTGAATTGATGTTTAAGGTTTTGTTTGTTATGTAGAACAGTATTAGACGCCAAAAATTTGTGTTCTGTTTTTTTTTTTTAACATTTTATTGCAGAGGTAAATAGTATCTTACAACTTTTTCCAGGACTCTTTAGATTTGGAAAATGACGCATGTGAGTTAGAACAACTAATATTTGAAAAAAGTGAAACTCATGTCCAGATTGTGTACATTTTCCTCACAGGACCAGTATTCCAACATGCCTGTTAAGAATTAACATATCTTACATTCAGTATTCAGAGGGGATTAGAAATTTAATTAAACTGGTGCCTGGTTGGTTGGGTTTTGTGGCGCAAGGTCCAAAGAGGACAAGCTGCGCCAAAAATTAAATATTAAAGAAAATTGGCAAATTATAGACAAAACCCAAACTCAACTTTAAAAATTTAAAACACAAATATGATTGTATATATTTTAAAATCCAAAAATATAAGTATATGAAAACAAAATAAAATTCATAAAATTCAAATAAAATTAAGGAAACCAATTTCCCTAAGAAAGGAAAAAAGTAAACTGGTGCCTGAAAAGTAAAGCGACATGTTGGGTGGGAAATACTCTGCAATCCCGTCGAATGTTGGAACGACATGATCAAGGAGTTTGTGCTTTACGAAGTTCCATAAAATTTGCTCCCTTTACTTCTACGATGTCTTGGTTAGAACCACGAGATTCGCTTAAAATTTTATGATGCATCCTCTCGAAATGCTACCAAATTTTTCTTCTAAGTTACTGATTATCAGAGCTTAGTTCGAATCTATTTTAACAAGAAGATCTTTAGGTCTTTATATTTTTTAACATTTCATATATTACCAACAGATGTGAGTTGTGTTGAAGAACCTAATTGATTTCATATTTGTTTGTTTTCTAGCAGTCCGCTCTGCAAAAAGTTGTTATTCCAGCTTTTGAAAAGTGTTCAGATTCATGTTACTCGGGACAATGTATTTATTAACTATTAAAAAAATAGTATTATCTTTTTTTATATCTAACCTGAAAAATTTAAATGAATAATTTTAAATTAATCAAAGAAGAAACTTTAATATAGACTAAAACTCACAATTTAGTTCATCTGATGACAATCTTCTCCTTTTTCGTCTGCCTGGAAAATAAAATAAAAAAATGGAATACCCAATTTAACTTGGAATATTTACACATTTTTTATATCTCTATAAATGCTACCTTAAAAATGCTTGATATTTTTCCCTTGTTGTCTCAACGCATTACAAATTGTATATATATATATCTCAAATATTGCAATGTTTTATTCGTTCATAAATTGATTCTTTTTCAATGAGAAAAGTACATTTACCAAAGAGAATATCGTAACAATTCCATAAATCAGTCCATAACACAAGATGGGCAAAAACGTTCAGTTCATTCAAATGTTCTGAATAAAAAACTGCTTTTTTACTCCGATGTTTGATTAAATTTCAACAGCTGTAGTTTTTCACATAATAGCTAATTTGCTCGGTCCTGCAATTTTAAAAGGATTCCATGCCACCACAAACACCTATTCCGAAACAGATTCATACCCAACACAAACTGAATCGAAGGTCAGAACACCTACCATTCATCTGATAGTTAGCTTGTTAACCCAGATATTTCTAAAACATTTAAATAAAATTAACTGTAATTACTATATAAATAGTATAATTAAATCCCTCCGTGATGTGAATTAAGAATTATTCAAGTTGATTACAAAGATTTTGTTTAAAAGCTAAAAAATGCAAGACAATTCTAGATAAGTTAATGATTTCATAATTTTTATATATGTGATGTATAAATCTAAATAATGGGAACATTATGGATTTCCTTTAAACTATTAAACTGAAAATACAGTAGGTAGTTTCGAAAATAAACATCTGTGGGATTAAAATTTTATTTGACAGCTGTATCATACAAGCCAAAATTAAAAATAATTTATTCTAAAAAGTTTTTATCGCGAAGTTTAAAAAACATTACGGAGCCAATAGGTAAAAACAGATACTAGGGAAAAATACAAAAAAATACGAACTTAGAAAAAAAAATATGTACAGAAAAAATGTAAAAGTTATCAGAAAAATCAAACCTAGGAAAAAAAGATTAAAAATGAAAAGCAATTACAGATCTTAAAAATCAAATATATTTAAATGGGCTGTTTCATTAAACAAGTAATTTAAAGTAGGGTAAAAAATGTAAAATAATGTATAAAATTAGGTCATTCATATAAAATATGGCTTGCACTTAAAATCATTTTACCATATGTTTACAAGATGGTTCATGGAGACAGATATACTTTATCCAAAAGAATGTGATTGATGCTTTGATGTAATGACATTAAAATGCTAGGATGTTCCTAGTCAAATAGAATGTTTAGTTCCCTGTTTGTCCCTGAATCCTAGAATTTTTTTCTAAAGAGCATAAATTGAAAGAAATTAAATTCTTTATATCTCCATAAATGACTAGTTGGAGATTTTGCGTTTCGATTTGCAGTCAGCAAGCTAATAACCAGTATAATACTGACATGTTTATGCATGCATACATACATATATGTATACATACATATATGTATACATACATATATATACACATACATATATTAAACACACTAATAGAAATTCAAAAACCCTTAGGACAGTTCTTTAGTGAAAAGAAGATTTTGTTAACTAGGAAAGTCTTAGGAAAATGAAGATGCTTCACGTGATCCTACCTTCAGTGTAACCTGAAAATTCACAGATGCGAAAACACGTAATTACAGCGAGCACTAAGAAAGACAACTTAAGCAGTGTAGATATATCAAACATAAGAAAAGCTTATAATGGAGTACATATAAATATTACTTTTAATGTGTCTCCTGGCGTTCGATCCATCAGTAAAATGAAAACGTTATGATAAAATTATGACTATCTAAAAATTATCTTGACTATAGTGTAAACTTTAGTTAGGAAAATGCAGCTAAAAAATCTATTTACAAGCAGAGAATCACATGGTGGAATACACGACAGCAGTCTCAATTTGAGTCTAGGTTAAGACTAGCTTCCTCAAAGAGATTCGATTTCTTAGCAAAAGAGAATAAAGAGTGGACAGATTTTTAATACCTGCTTTTGAAGGGAATAATTTCTGAAATTTTGATGCAAAGAAAACTGGTAGTTATCTATACAGAGGCAGCTAATAGATGAGGTATGAAACGACAAAATACATTCTCAAAGTGTCTTAAGGTGAATCGAATCAGACCTAGAGCAAACTGATTCAGAATTATAAGCCACTATTATCAATACAGAAAAGCGTAATTCACTAATAAAACCTGAAATTTGGTTTATCATTACATTAAGTACTTAAAAACATTAGCATATTTAGTTTTTAACTTACCCCAACGGAAAGAAAATCAATTTTCTATTTAAAATTACCCAAATATGCTGAATCTTGTTAAAAACAGAAACATCATGAAGGCAGATACTGCGATAACGATGCAGATCCCATTTTTCAACAAAAAAGAATGCAACTGCTTTTTGTGAGCCAAATTGAATTATTTTTATGACACTAATCTGCAATCAATCTACCGAGGACATTACAAAATGCAATACTGTTTTTTTTTTTTTTTAACAGCTGATCCAAAGAGGTTCAGTTTCAGTTCAGTTCAGATATTAAAAATTTGATCGAGTGCTTGCAACTTTTAACCTGCGGAATAAGCATAGTTGATGCAAAGTATGGAGTTTAAAATATGAGGTAATATGGGAATTAAAATAACATGCTTTTAGTGATTAGGAAATGCTGTGACTTTCAAATGTTTCTGCTGAATAATTCGCAAAATATTCAAATATTTGGGCTGAATTTTTAATTAGAAGTGAAGGAAACAAATTTACACTTAAGCGTTACAAAACTGGAAATAAGTAATTCTCACGCTTTCTTTATTCACTTTTTTGTATTTCAGAAAATATTTTGCTATTCAATTTGATTCATAAATATTCTTGAACTATTAAAACATAGGCTGGCAAATATAAGGTGTTTGGCAATAACGTCTTTATTAATTAGGATGGTGATATAATGTACAGAATAAGCATTTTAGTCTTTAAATTCCAGAATTTCTTTTTAAGGCAAAAATAAAATTCTATCTCTGAAATCATTCCGCTTTAATTTAGTGATTTGTGAAATGATTATACTACAGGTACTCCTCCAAAATTATGTACACAACCGGCTTACGGAAGTTTCTACCAATTGATCCATAGATCAAAATTATACTTCAAGCCTGAAGCTTTAATATTGATATTCAGAGCTGACATTTAATTTAGCATATTTTTATTATTAAATTCAATATGAACTCTTAGAAAACTTCAAATTGTGTACAAGCTTCAAATAATCGCGTCCTTACAAGAAATAGAAAATATTTAAAATTATCAAAAGTTAAAAGATTTTGAATCTATTTACGCTGACATATATATAGATTTTCCATTGAGTGATTGTGATATTAATGATCAGAATTCAGCTTGTAACTCAAAAAATCATTCTCTTGTTAATAATTCATCAAATGTATTTAATTCTCAAGATAATATCCATTATCAGACCAGATCTGGACGTGTTGTAAAATTTCTATCACATGAAGGATTATTATAGATTTAAAAACTAATTGGGTGATGTACTTAATATATAAAAAATTGTATTCAATAAATTATAATTTGTTAAGCTGTATCTCAAGAGAGGCCGTTTTTAGGAACTTGGTTAATGTGCTACAGAATTAGAACGATCTGATGGAATTAACTTAACATTGTTATTATAACTAATAAAAGTTATGTTTAATCTCTTGATTATCTGTCTTTAATAAACAACAAACATTACACTAGACACAAACCAGCACAATTCAAAACGCAGGACTAGCCATACAGCTATCTATACAGGTGAGAAAGCATCGCTCTAATAAGCACCAACCGTTAGCCTGAAAACAGACTTGTTTTAGCGAATTGTTTACAGAGAAGATAGTCAATGGGAGTACAGGAAAATCCTATGATATCAATTTTTCTTTACAAATTACACGACCCATGAATGGAGTGAAATGCCAAAATAAATATAGTGAATACGAGCTCTAGATGAAACATAAAGAACTTCAAGATAAAACAAGCAATTCGGAAGATTTTATCTCAGCGCCAACAAAGGAGAAAGAAACACTAGAAAAAAAGAAAGTTGGTTGGTTGGGTTTTGTGGCGCAAGGTCCAAAAGAGGACATGCTCCGCCAAGAATAAAACTTTTATTTTTCTTTCATTTTTTTTTTTAATTCATTCATTAAAAAAAAAACTTTGTATATAATATTATTAAAAATTTATTTGCCTATATATAATTACATTAATAAAACGTAAAACATAACTTAGATAAAATTTAAAAAACCTATAGTCCTTAAAAAGGCAAATAAATTTTTGTTAAAATCATGACATGAAATTAAAATATGTTAAATTGTATATGGTTCACAACACGTTTCACACCATGGATTTAATTCACTTAAAAACAAATGTCTGTGTGTGGAACATGTGTGTCCGATACGAAGGCGAGTCAATTTGACATCGGCTCTTTGTAACGGTAAAACTGACGATTGAATGAGGTATGGGAAGATGGTACGCAATTTGTTTGTGACCTGCATATTTCGTAACTCCTGCCAGAGAGAGTTGACAAATCTTTTTACAGAAAAAAGGAAAGATACTTATTTCTAGATACTACTTTAAGACCCAGCATAAATTATTCGTTTTAGAATTGCCGTTTTTAGATGTTTGGTTGTGTTTTGTGGCGCAAGGTGCCGTTTTTAGAGAACTATTAGCAGTGTAAGAAGAGTCACAAGCTCACCAAGTTTGTAGTGTGTATACTGAAGAGTAATGAAAAGAATCACTGTTAAAAGGCATTTGGCAGTCGCATTACTAGTAGAAGTGAACTAGTTGTTTGCTAAAAAAACGTGTGGAATGTGTTTGTCAAATATCTAAATAGGCCACAAAGTTATTATAGCTGATGTTTAAACTTTATGAATTTGCAGAATTATTCAAGTATTTTTCATGCGTATACTACATACAATATTTTGAAATTAGTTTCATGTGAATAAATCAAATATGCAAGTGCCTATACACCCAAGGCTAACATACATGATTAAGCATGCATTCGTGTGATGAACCGAATGCACAACATGAAATTGCCATTTAATAAAACATAACTTTATACAATAAGGCTAAAGCAATACTATATTTCTTCACTTTTTATTATATAAAATGCATTAAATAAAAAACTGGAATTTACCTGATGATGAACATGGCTGATTCGGATCGAAATCATCATCTACTATGTCATGATAAATGGGAGAAGTACTGGGATCTGAAAGTTTTCAGAATATAAGTTCGAAGAAAATTTGTCATTCACATGTTAACTGGCAATACTATCCATAGTATGCTTAAATACATTTATCTGATAAGATATAAGTATAAAAAAGTATGAAACATTCTTAGTATAAATTTTTCCGACACACACAGGAGATATTTATACTTGTTAGTTTATAGATCTGAACTTTTCATAAAAATGAATGTATAAGGAGAAATTGTTTTACAAATTAAAGTCATTGCTAAAAATTGCCCAATCTGTAAAAAATTCAATTTATGGAGGAATAAAATTACGAATTTAGCTTTAAAAAGTTTACTTTATTATCCCAAATTTAATGAATGGTTTAAGAAACCAGAAGTTTTATTTCAAAAGAATCATTGAATATTTTCTCTAATATTTCTAATCTATTTTCTTCTAATATTGCAATTTCTTCCTTCTTTATTTCATCATACGGTTATTGATCGAAAATAATCGGAAAGTTCATTGCAAAAATCATTTCATATGCTAATCACTTTTGCCACTTAATGTTCAATTTTGCTCACAAGTTTTTATCAGACCACAGCTAACAATAGATTCCCCATACTAATATAAAAATCCAAACTCAAGGGGGAACTCTAAGACAAAAACTGTTAAACCAAAGTGAACTAACTATTCAGCTGCTTTTTTGGTTCATTTCTCCAATTAGTGTTCATAGTTAAAAAATTCCCTTATGATAATGACATTCCAGGCCCCCAGAATATCACTCTGTACATAAAAACTATCCTCGATATTTTGACAGATATTAAACTAATCATCGCAATTGAACAATGTCAAGAGTGAGTTTATCTAAAGAACTTTAAGAGGGAAAGAGTATGGTAATACATTCATTAACTTCAACAAAGAAATATTCTGCTGCACAAAAAGTTCTTTCGGATATTTTATATTCATATTAAGTCATCTTGATGGTTGTCTAAAAATTACTTTTTCGTACGTCTTTCTTTTAATTTTCCTAGGAAAGAATTTGAATGTTATTCGTTTAAGCGTAAACATAAATCATATGTTATGTCCCCATTTGGGCGATTTCTCATAAACCCACTTTCAATCTTTGGAAAGAAAAACTTTCCTAAAATTATGACCAAAACTTTGATTTTCTGATTATGGTTCTCTTTTGCACTTTGCACAAAGTGTTAAATATCAAGGTGTCATTCTTGACCAAAAATTATCGTGGAAAAAGCATAAAATTTCTTTCTATAAAAGATGAAAATATTAATTTCTTTATCGAATTGCCAGAAGTACATTTGAGGTAAGCTACTATGTCAAAAATTGCGCTAAATTAGCGTACATATTTATTTTTGGTAACAAGAAAAATGGTAAATTATGTAATTTTTCTAAAAAGAACTTAATATTAATATTTACAAAATAAAAATTTACTGACGAAAATAATTCAAGTATTGATATTTCAAAAACTGACCATCCTATTCACATCATTTAGTTGAAATTTGGCACTGTATATCTGTGACAAGTTTATCATACTGTGGCTGGTACGAGCTTATTGCAATGCACAAACACAAAACTAAATGTTCATCTGTTAAATGCGACCAATGCTTGTTTTTGTTCATGGTTGAAAACGCAGATTCGCAAAGATACCTCGATCCAAAGTATGACTTCAAATACAAGATCAATTTGTAAATATTTGGAAAAGTTTCCTCAGAAATTAATTTCTAAAAATCAGTATCGCTAAATATGGTCTGGATTTAAGAAATATATCGCATCTTAATTTAATAATTTCTTCCTCGACCGTGATTCATGTGATATTTATTAAATGTCCTATTTTTTCAGATATCCATCAATGTTGACATTTTCATTAAATGGAAATATCATAAAATTGATTATTTCTTTCAACCTAATTAAGTCAGCGAATCTTCTTTCAAATTCTTCAAACAAAACAAATATTAATCGAAATCTCTAGCTGTTTAATACGCCATAAATTCTTGTGATTATAAAGAGGACTATTCAAATGAGATTTAATGCGCTTTTTTATAGATAGAACAAATTTGGCATTAGTGTTTTTTTAATAACTATACTAACATTTGTTATTTTCAACAGCACAAATAGAATACAGTTTTCAGGCAGAACTTTTGTATCTTGACATCAAATGGATCAAGGATAATGGAACAGAATCACCAAAATATATCTTACTCCTTCTGATTCTTAAACTTTTTAAACAGAGTATTATCAACACGTAAAATCAGTGACTGAAACCCTAGAAAACAACTTAAAAATAGAATTTAAATCCGTTTTGCTTATACTCATGGACATAACTGATTTCATGAAAATGAAAGAATACTTTTAGTCCCTTTAAAAAATATCCCTTAAATTTACCCATCTGTGAATCTCTGTCACCATTCACATCTGTGAATACTTTTTTAAAGAGTTATTGAAAGTCAAGTCCTTTCATAATAAGCAGCTTTTATGCTATGTGAATTTTAAATTTTCGCAGTATATATCTGGTCATGGTAATTTATAGGTTACTAGTCCCGTTTCAATTTAAAATCAAATTCTGGTGAATATTCATCAACAGTACCTCAAGATTTGAGGAACGTGTAATTTTCTCTTTCCCTACCTTTGATTACCCCATATTATGCTTACAGAACGAATTCAAAATGTCTGGCTTGATTTGGCCATTGAAGTAAAATTTTGTCAACGCAAATAGCTCTTCCCTACTTTCGTCTGTTTTATTTTTTCATGCAACATTTTTTAAAGTAAACTTCTGTAAGCAACGCGTTACAATCTCATCCGTGGCCAAAGATGTACAAGTGCTTAAAAATATGATCATTATCTTAGTTTGGCAATATATTGATTAAACTACACTGATTAATATTATAGTTATTGAACCAAATTTCAATTTCCTATAACATTTATCTCTCACCCAAGTAATCACCCTCTGTTCTTAATAAATTTAAGAAAGTAAGCACAATTCGATAACTATATTCTATAATGTTCCATAAGGAAATTATGAATTATGTTTAAATATAATATTTGTATGTGTATATATATATATATAATGCACATTTACGCACAAGATTAAACATACATTCAAACATTTAATTAAAAAAATACCATGTGTCAGTCAATGTAAGCTTACCTTGGACTGGAGCTTCAGTGCTCACAATGTTCAAAGATGCATCATAATTTGCTGAAATGTAAATTCCTGTTAATATATAATCTTAAAGAATTAATACAAATCATTTATGAAGAGTTGAAACATTTAATTCAATATTGAAAACTATGTTATGTAAACTTTTTATGGGCAACAATTATATAATGAGAATATACTGTAATACAAAACAAAAAATATCCTTTACAGTTGGTTTAATACTTTCTGGATTAAAAATTTTATGTGAATTAAAAAATTAGTATTCTACTTGTAGCACTTATAAATTAAAAAATATTAGATTACTGTTTGAAGATTAAATGCGAATAAATCTCTCGTACTTAAATAACAGATGAGAGTTTTTAAATTTGTATGTATACTTTATAAATGAATTTTTTATTGATGATGCAAGTTCTGAGAAGTAATAAACTAAAAATTGCTAAATAGGGGGAAAAAAAAGCATCTATAAGTGTATAAAATAAAAAATCTATAAAATAAAAACTTTTAAAAATTCAGGTAATCAATATCTTCCTGTCCTTCAGTGTTTTCATTCCAGTATTTTCTCTCCATCAATACTTGATCTTTAATTATCAATTAGGATTGAGTTCAGGATCTTGTATTTGTAAGATTTCAGGGTATAATTGTATTAGGTATTTTTAAACACGACCATTATCTTAATTTGACAACATGTATTGTACTCCGTATTTCTTAATAAGCATTATTATAGTCATTAGACTTATTTTCCTATTTCACACACATTTGGCTATAACATAATCTTCCTCAACACTTAATAAATTTAGCAGTAAGCTCTAACGCTATTGAACAATATTCTATGTTTTATTATGAAATTATTCTTTATTATGTTTAAATCTTACTTATATATAATTTGAACATGAACCATTAAATACACATTTATTCATTTACTGACAGTTTTCGAAAAAGAAATTGGAAAGTGTGAGGTACAAAATAAGCTTACTTTGCTCTTCTGATGGTTCAATGCTGATTTTCCATGATGCATCGAAATAGCTGGCTGTAAATAAAATCCCATTAATTTATAATTCTTAAAAAAATAGAAATCTTTATTGGGTCATTTTATCAGTTTAAACTTTTAATTGAATATCAACATTAATATTGAGCATAATATTTTAAGAGCAACAAATATTACGATATAAAAATACCATAGCATATTAGGAAAACTATTGTTATTGTTGGATTTAAAACTTCCCAAGTAGAGATTTTGCATCAACAAATAAAAAAATTGTTTTAATTTTGATTCCTCTGTAATAAACTATCAAGAATTAAATATAAATCATGCATGAAGATTTAATACGAATAAAACTTAACACTATTATGGTAGTGAGAATTTTACACTTTAAATTTGTATAGTGAGTTCATATATTTTTTTCTTAATACATCACTCTTAATTATATAATAATTTAACTGGAAGAATAAGAAACTTAGAAAAATATAATAAAAGGAAAATATCTAGATTTTTTATTACAGAATTGTTAAACAATGGTAAAGTAAAATTTGTTAAGCATTTCATATCGGCATTTCAAGCTTAGTAGCACTGAGAAGTACATATAAGAGATGTCCTTTATGAACATAATTTAAGCAATTTTAGAAATTTGATGGAAATAAGATTAAGGAAAACTCTGAATTATGAATTATTGATATGCCCGATATTGGAATGTCATTGTTACTTCAGAATACCAAATGCGGGAGGAAAATTATAACTGATAAACTAATCTGCAGAAAAATCAGAAGCGCAGCTAAAGACAAATAATTTTATGCGATTTTCTCTATTGCTGATTGCAAGGACATGTTTTCTTTCATTACTGGTATGAACGACTCTCTAAATGAATCTCGAAAAGTAAATTTTTCATATTTATTCATATTTCCATACTTATGGCGTAACAGTAGTTTCAGGCAGCTTCTCATAAGAACAGCAAAGTGAGACACCGTTCGACGTGGGCAGCGAGTAGGAAGAGCATTCTCCCTTCCTTGGTCACTGGAGCTCCAAGAACTGGGGACATGTCTACTTTAACCTTTTGAGTGCTGAAGAGTTTTCTTATGTATATGCTAAAAGTGCAGAATGAAATGCGTAGTAATTTAATTAACAAAACAAGAGAAGCGGTATCGCGCTTCTCCGCATTTTTGGCGCATAAGCGAAGCGCGATAGTGCTTCGCCGCACTCTAACGGTTAATTTGTGGTTTCTAAAGCTTTCCTGTTTAGAAAGGAGGATGTTAGCTTGGGCCACTACCAGACTGTTGCTCAAAAATTTCGAGGTGGTTGGTGATAATGGGGAATTTCAAATTCGTTGAAACTAAACTACAGTTCGGGGCTCGACTGCATCACTTAGAACATCTAACATTGTTGGAAAATATTAAAAAATTGTGCGATATTATCAGTAATTTCGCGAACCAGACTTCATAGGCAATGTCACCATAGATTGTTTAGTCTAATTCTTATTTCATATTATTTTAGTCTCATAAATTGAATCCGTGTGGAAACACCGAATATTTTAACGAATAACTCTAGAATCAAAATATTTTTATAACTGTGCTCAAAGCTTAAAAGCAGTTTAATAATGTTAAGAAAGTAGTACTTGATTGTAATATTTTTAAATCCTATATATCACAAAAATTTGCTTCTCCATTTACTGGTCGTTACTAAAGCTAATTCTTGATTAATTGGTCCCTTCCTCAAAACACACTTGCACAATAATTTTTTATTATTAATAGTTTAAGAGGAACATTTTTTAAATATAATTTCTCAATGTATCATAGTCGAGTTAGAGAAATTTACATCAGTTTCTCATTTTGAGACCTGATTCAAGGCATTCTTTGTCAGATGGAAGTGACGGAAAAATATCAGAAGCATATTTAACACATGAGAAAATGCAAGAGAAGCTTATTTAAAGTGAATTAAAATGTTTCTAAACCACCATGTTTTCAGCAGCTGACCTGCCAGCCAAATAATTATCACTCTGGCCTTCGGTGCAGCAGTTTGTGGGTTCGAACTGATCAATACTTCGATGTTTGTGGTTGAACAATCTAACTGTTTGAACTGAAGGACATAGCGCTAACAACTCAGCTATTAATTTGGTTTCTAAAATGAAAGATCATTATATTTAGACTTTTGTCTAAATTCCTATCCACTAAAATTTTGCTGAAAATCTTGATTCATTAATGAATTTGCAAGTTGGCAGAACGAGTTGTTTATTCCTTTACCAAATCTTTAGCTTACTTATACTTGATTATGGGGAAAAATTTTCCATATTTAATTGAAATGCAATGTCCTATTTTGAATTTGATACTTAAAATATCTATGATAAAAACATGTAGTATATTTTAAACATGAAATTTAAAAAATAGAAAGAGAAATTTAGAACTTACGTGGGTTTTCTTGCTCGATATCTTCTTCATAGTTTGTAATTATCCATGCATCATCTGCCTCTAAAAATTTAAAATCCAGTGTTCATTACCAATGCATTCTAATCTCATACAGCTTCAAAAAAAGTTCTTTTATTTTGTCATACAAAAAAGTTTGAAGCATAGAAGCATTGAAATTTAATTACATCATGTTTAACGTCTTTTATAAATAGGTTTCGAAAATGAATATTTACTGACACTGTAACCCTACATCGAGAGCTGAAGTTCTTTTGTCTGAGCAAATCTAATATATGGAATAGGAATATAAAATAAGTTATTCGCATTGAGGATTTGTCTATTGGTGAATTGCTATTTTATTCATTCTTGTACATTCGACTTTGAACAAATTGATTTAAAAGAATTTCCAACAGTCAGTTAAACAGATGGATAACAAACTAAAAAATGAACTGAAGTTAACAGTTGGAGTAACTACTACGTGCCTTAACTTTTATTTTGGAATTACACGCTACTCTTCATGACACACTAACATCGTAACTAGATCTGAGCTCTTCACATAAGCAGAAAATTTTGCACAACTTTCTCAAAAATGCGCTTCTTAATAAGCTAACTAATCATTATAATTCTTCCCAGAATGTAATCAGAGAAGATAGCTGAGAATTTTTACTGGATTGGAAACTTTTATTTTCTTTCTGAAAATTTCCATTACATTTGCGAACTATTTTGTTCAAGTCTAATAACGGCTGTTATAAAAACGAAAATTTTAGAGTCTTTATCAGTCTTTTAAAACTAAGCAGAAAAAACTAGCATTCCTACAGAACATTGAAAATTATTTTGGATACTATGAATTTCATGTGAATCAAATTTCTATTTTTATGTAATTATATTTAAACCAAATTCCAAAGAATGTATTGACACTTAGCTGATATCTTTCGCACACTAGAATCAATACGACTAATCTGTCTAATCAGCAAAATGCTGGCAAGAGGCTGATCATTCAACTTTTAGTTCACTAAAATGAAACGGAAATCGAATGCACAGCTATTAAAACTAGTGTTTATTATTTGATATTTTGGAAAAATTTTGAAAAATTCTTCAAATTTCTAAATACAGAAAAATAGATTAGTTTAAAGTTTTATGACTTTTCATCTGGAAATGGTACAAAATTTTTCTAAGTAACTGATTATCAAAGCTTAATTAGAATCTACTTGAACAAGATCTCTAGGTCTTGATATTTTTAACATTTCATATATGAACAGATGTAAGTTATGTTGAAGAACCAAACTGATTTTATATTGGTACATTTTCTAGCAGTCTGCTCTGCAAAAGGCTGTTATTCTAGCTTTTGTAAAGTGTTCAGATTAATGTTACTATGACTATGTATATATTAATTATTAAATAAAAATTAATTATCTGTTTTATATATAACCAGAAAAATTAAAGTGAATATTTTTAAATTAACTCCAGAAGAAACTTTAATATAAAATAAAACTTACTTCTCTTTTTTTCAGCTGAGGATAATTTAGTTTCTTGTTTGCCTGGAAAAATAAAATAAAAAAATGGAATCACCCGATTTAACCTGGAATATATTTACACATTCTTATATCTCTATAAATGCTACCTTAAAAATGCTAATACTTTTCCCTTGTTGTCTCAACGCATTACAAATTTTATATATATATATCTCAAATATTGCAATGTTTTATTCGTTCATAAATTGATTCTTTTTCAATGAGTTAAGTACATTTACCAAAGAGAATATCGTAACAATTCCATAAATCAGTCCATAACACAAGATGGGCAAAAACGTTCAGTTCATTCAAATGTTCTGAATAAAAAACTGCTTTCTTACTCCGATGTTTGATTAAATTTCAACAGCTGTAGTTTTTCACATAAAGGCTAATTTGCTCAGATCTGCAATTGTAAAAGGATTCCTTGAAATCACAAATATATTCCAAAACAGATTCGTATCCAAGACTAACTGAATCGAAGGCCAGAACACCTACCATTCATCTGATAGCTAGCTTGTTAACCCAGATATTTCTAAAACATTTAAATAAAAATTGTAATTACTATATAAATAGTATAACTAAATCCCTTCGTGATGTGAATTAAGAATTATTCAAGTTGATTACAAAGATTTTGTTTAAAAGCTAAAAAATGCAAGACAATTCTAGATTTGTTAATGATTTGATAATTTTTTTTATATATATTTGATATATAAATTTAAGTAATGTGAACATTATAGATTTCCTTTCTACTTTTAAACAGAACACATAGTAAGGAGTTTCGAAAATCAAACATTTGTGGGATTAAAATTTTATTTGACAGCTGTATCATACAAAACAAAATTAAAAATTTCTCGTGAATCGAGTTTTTATCACGAAATTTAAAAAAAAATATGTACAGAAAAAATTTAAAAGTTATCAGAAAAAATCACAGGAAGAAAGACAAGACATTAAAAAACAATTACAGATCTTAAAAATCAAATATATTTAAATTTAATGTTTCATTAAATAAGTAATACCGTATTTTCCTGTATATAATCCGCGGATTATGTATTAAAAAAGTTCCGAATTTCGTTGTGCGTATACGCCGCCGCCGATTATCTGATAAAAAATTCTTCATCAGAAAAGCTTACAAGAAAGTTTTGAAAGAAATACTCTTTATATGTTTCATAAAATAAATATCAGGTGGTACCAGGACACACCTGAGTTATTTAAACTATAATCGGTTTTGTGCAATTACGTTCAAAAACAAATTCGGTTCCTCCTAAAGATATTACTGTTGTAAATTCGCTAACGTCATTGTGCAATTTGCCTTGAGGTGAGCTGTTTCGTTTTTAAAATACTCAAGTTAGTATATAGTCATATCAAAGCGAAAATTTAAGTTACACAGCAGATTTTAAATTAAAAGCTATAGCGAAAGCAAATAAAAACAATAACGTCAAATGTGTTAATGTGAAGTGAAAAACAAAGCACGCGCGGTATAAAAAAAATTGTATAAAATGCGCAATTTGTAAATAATCCATTTCTTTCATTTAAATATTAACGAAGCAAATACATAATTAATTTAAATATGTCTAACATCGTTTTAAAAGTTATTTTATGTGACACCTATATTACCAGCAGTACATATTTTAGACTATTCGCCGAAAAAAAAAATTGCCGCGGATTATGGGACGCTTTTTTCCTTTTACTCGAAAAAACGGCCGTGTGGATAACACGTCGCTGCGGATTATATACAGGAAAATTTGGTAATTTAACATAGTAATAGGGTAAAAAATGAAAAATGTTTAAATTTAAATTTACACTTGCGTTACAAAATTGGAAATAAGTTGTTCTTCTCGCGCTTTCTTTATTAAATTTTTTGTATTTCATAAAATATTTTGCTATTCAATTTGATTTATACATATTCTTGATCTATTAAAACATAGGAAGGCTAATATCAAGTATTTTGTAATAATTTCTTTACCAATTCGGATGGTGATATTATGCACAGCATAAGCATTTTAGTCTTTAAATCCCAAAAAATCTTAAGACTAAAATAAAATTCTACCTCTGAAATCATTCCGCTTTAATTTTGTGATTTATGAAATGATTATAGTATAGGTGTTCCTCTAAAGTTATGTAGACAACAGACTTACACAAAAGTTTCTGCCAGTTTGTCCATAGATAAAAAAATTTATATTTCAAGGATCTTTGCCTGAAGCTTGTATATTTCTATATTGAGAGCTGACATTTATTTTCATGTATCCTGTACTTTTCAGTGAGAGCGTAAAACAAAGCTTTAAGTACACAACTTAAGGAATTAGACTCGTTTTTCTACGATATACGTTTGATTGACACTGAATCCAACAGAAATGTCAGTACTTAGAGTTTTTGCTATTTTACATATGGCAATTAGATTTAGAAGCATTTCGTAACTCAGTTTACCTATGACATTTTCAACAGTAATGAAAAACAATGGAGTATAATATTGCAGAAAATACCCATTTGAACATTAATACTTTGTACTTTTGTTAAATAACGGATTTATAAATTGTCAACTTACAGATTTGCTTAAGGTTTACATATAGAAAAACGTAAGTAAAATGAAAATAAGGAATATGATACTTCCTAAAATTATGTTTTAAAATTACACAATTTAAATCAAAATACTTTCATTCATATTGCAAAATATTTTTTACCCAGATATGTTACAATGGGTAATAAATTATTTTTTAATTATATTTAAGAAAACAATTACTTTCTAGATACTTATTTAAGACCTAACATAAATTATTCATTTTAAAATTGCCGTTTTTAGAAAACTATTAAGCAACATTAAAGCTCACCAAGTTTATAATGGTATTTTTTATGGCAGAGCGAGTTAACTATCTTTCCGATTGGGTTAGACAGCTCGAATGCAAAATTGGTCGGAAATTGGAAGAAAACAAGAAGAAAAAATTAAATCCTTGACATTAGTTCGTCTGTTAAAGATCTGCAATGCACTTTCTGAAGAGAATAATGAAAAGAACCAATGTCAAAAGGCATTTTGTAGTCTTAGTAGTACAAGCACACTAGTTGTTTGCTTAAGAAATTCCATGGAATGAGTTTGAATGTCTGGTCATGTGTCAAGTAACTAAATAGACAGAAATATAATATTTATTGGTAAAGTATAAACTTGGTGAGTTTTTTTGCGGAACTTTTCATTTCTCATGTGTATATTACATACAATAATTTTGAAATTAGTTTTTTCAATGTGAATTAATCAAATATGCAAGCCTTTATACATCCAGGGCTACCACACATGATTAAGCATGAATTAGTGATAATCTGAATACACAAGATGAATTTGCCATTTATTAAATCAGCAAAACATTGTACTGTAAGGCTAAAGCAATTCTATAACTATATTTCTACATCTTTTTATAATATATAATACACTAAAATAAAAACTGTTTGGGATTTACCTGATGTACATGGCTCATTTTGAATAAAAACGTCATCAGAAACTGGAAGCTCAATGGGATCTGAAAATTTTCAGAATATAAGTTCCAGAAAAAATTGTCATTCACATGTTAACTGGCAACACTTTTTATTATGTGGTTAAATACATTTGCCTAATAAGTTTGAAGTTAAAAAAATGTGATAAATTCTTAGTATAACTTTTTCTGACACCGGAAATATTTAAACTTGTTAGTTTACAGATCTGAACCTTTCATAAAAATGAATGTATAAGGGGAAATTTTTTCACAATTTAAAGACAATGCTAAAAATTGCCCAATATTCATTCAAAAAATTTAAATTCTGGAGGAATAAAATTACGAGTCTTGCATTAATAAGTTAACTTTACTATACAAAAATTAATGAATGAAAAGAGAGTGGAATTTTGTTTAAAATGTTTCTTATATGAAGGTTAAAATGCATAACATTTAAAATACTACTCTAGGGTCAGGGCCGGCGCTAGGGGTAGGCAAGCAGGGCCCCTGCCCGGGGCGGCAACCTTAGAGGGTGGCAAATTGGCCCTAAAATTAAATTGCTCAAACTTTTAAACATTTTCTCTTTCTAAAATAATTGAATTTCGACCCATGATATACTAAACTTTTTTGTTTAAAATGAATGAAGTGAAATTAAAATGAATTTTATGCATTAATATATTTGGAATCAAACCCCTAACACCCTGTATATATACAGGGTGTTTTTTAAACATACAGCAAAAATTTGTTTCTTTTTGGTTCTACTTTAATTTCCCTTTCTATTGGAGGTTTTAAAGATTGGAAGCACCTCGCTAAGACTTTAAATCAACATGAAACCTCTAAAAAACATATCGAAAGTCAAAAGTCTTGGATTGAATTAAGTCAAAGAATACAGTACTCTAAAACGATTGACAGTCATTCACAAAGACTTATTATCGCAGAAATAAATTATTGGGACGAGGTGCTTCTACGAATTGTTTCAACAATAAAAATGCTTGCTCAAAGTTGTTTAGTCCTCCGTAGTACAAGGGACAAACTTTCCGATTTCGGTAACGGTTATTTTTTACAAATTATTCAATTAATTGCTCAGTTTGATCCAGTAATGGAAGAGCATATCCGCAGAGTACTTAAAAAAGAAGCTAAAGTGCACTATCTCGGAAAAGAAATTCAAAATGAATTGATTATTCTTTTAGCTGAAAATATAACATCTCATATTATTACTGATATTATAAAAGTTAAATATTATTCAATAATTCTAGATTGCACTCCTGATATCAGCAAGATCGAGCAAATGACAGTTTTAGTAAGGTATGTATCCATTGACAAGTCCAATCCCAAGGAGGATTCCATTAAAATTAATGAAAGCTTTCTAGGCTTTCTTCCGGTTGAAAGATCGACTGGATATAAACTTGTAGCTCTAATACTTAAAAGACTTGACACATTGGGATTGAATTTGCAGGATATGAGGCGTCAGGCTTACGATAATGGGGCCAACACGAGAGACAGTAAATCGGGAATACAATCTAGAATAAATGTGTTAAATCCAAGAGCATTTTACCTTCCATGTTGCAGCCACTCATTAAACTTTGTAGTTAATGACGTGGCAAAAGCATCCTTCGAAGCCGCCAATTTTTTTAATATAGTTTAAAAAATATATGTGCTTTTTTCTTCAACTTTTCGACGGACAATATTATTAAAATATGTTTCCGGACTTACTTTGAAACCTCTAAGTGATACTCGTTGGGAAAGCCGAATAGATGCATTAAAACCACTAAGGTATCAATTAGGAGGGATATACGATGCTTTACTTGCTGTTTGTAATAACTCGGAGGTTGACAACTCTATAAGAGATAAGGCTTCTGGACTATTAAGTTGTGTTAAACAATTTAAATTCTTATGCTGCATTGTAATTTGGTACAAAATCTTAAATTGTATCAATCCTATAAGTAAGCTCTTGCAGACAAAAGACTGATTTACCATCTGCTATGGAGCTCTTGAAGAATTGTAAAGATTTTTTTCAAGCATCTTAGATCGGACAGAGCCTTTAATAAAAGGCTTTGCGATGCTCGAGAACTCGCAGATGAAATTGACATACCAGCTAATTTTGAGCTCACCCAGCCACGTCATAGATTTCGAAGAAGGAATGTTAATTTCGACTATGAGGCAAAAGATGATCCATTGGAAGATCCTGCTTTGAAATATAAGGCAGAATTTTATTTTTTTACATTAGATAAAGCTATCAATGCACTCGAATCCAGGTTTGATTTGATCAGTACCCACAGCAACTATTTCCAATTTTTGAACAATATTTCTGATTTAAAAGATATTTCTCAAAACGACATATAAAGTATTGTAAAGATTTAGAAACAGTGTTGACTGATGGGAATTCATCCGATATGAACGCGCTTGACTTGGCAGACGAGATAGTAGCTGTTTTGGCTTTGCTAAACAAAAAAGAAAGTCCAGTTGAGATTTTAAAATTCATATCGAACATGGATTTTGCTCCCAATATTGGTATAGTTTTAAGAATATTGCTGACTCTCCCAAAAAGTGTAGCAAGTGGAGAAAGGAATTTCTCCAAATTAAAATTAATTCAAAGTTTTTTTACGCTCCACAACTACCGAGGATCGACTAAACGGCTTAACAATAGCCGTCGAACATGACCTGGCTGAAAAAATTAATGTTAAAGAAATTATAAAACAATTTTCAGAATTAAAAGTGAGAAAAAAACACTTAATTTCAACTCTCGGATTAAATGCATTTTTATAATGTAATACAATTTTAATATTTAGTGGTTTTATAATTTGTTTTACTTTTTTTTAAATATCTGTTCTGTATTTTATAATTATGCACCAGAAATGACTCTTTCCTTTTTTTCTGCGCAACTCTAATTTTAATTTAGCGGCAAAAACATAAATAAGTTAGTATTTTTTGCTAATTAAAACTTCAACGTTGCTGATGATTGCACTTTTTTTACTAGTTTTATTTTACCATTATTTGTGGAAAGGGCTTAGGTTCTCCTTTAATTTTTGTTATAAAGGAGCGGCATTTTACCTCATTGCCCGTGGCGGCGAAGCTGCTAGCTCCGGCCCTGCTAGGGTATATCTTTGTAATGAATTGGAGCGTCTTTTTCAAGTCGTTTTTTCAATAAAATGACTTTAAAAAGACTATACTATGCAAACAAAAATACATACTGTAAACTCTTCTAGATAAAAATAGGTAGATTATCTCGGAATCCATACTCAAACACTGTGCGGAGAATACCATACCTCAACTTTCGGTTATACGCTTTTCTATATCGAGAAATATAGAAATCGTGATACTGTCATTACAAATATCGATTCGAGATATATAACATTTTCTAGAGTAGCTCTGAATTCGAAAACCACTTTGAAATTTAGGAATACATTTATTTTTCCCTGATGTATAAATAACTCGCCTACTGATCGTATGTTCCAGTGTTTTACTAAGGCAACTCTTTGGTGTGATTTGTCAGTTATTTAAAGGGTTCGAAGAATCTTCCAAATTTCAGTATGGAAATGGTAACAGCTTCTATCTGTAATCTGGGATATTTATACCCTAATTCAGGGGTGGCCAGACTTTTGGGATCCGGGGTCTACTCCATATTTAAAGAATCGAAGGCAATATACCAATAGCAGTGCTAAATTAACGTACATATTTTCGGTAACAAGAAAATATGCTAAATTATGTAATTTTTCTAAAAAATCTTAATTATAAAATAAAAATTTACTGACGAAAATAATCAAAGTATTCATATATCAAAAACTGACCATCCTATTCACTTCATTTAGTTGAAATTTGGCACTGTATATCTGTGACAAGTTTCATATTGTGGCTGATACGAGCTTATTGCAATGCACAAACACGAAACTAAATGTTCATCTGTTAAATGCGACCAATGCTTGTTTTTGTTCATGGTTGAAAATGCAGATTCGCAAAGATACCTCGATCCAAAGTATGACTTCAAATACAAGATCAATTTGTAAATATTTGGAAACGTTTCCTCAGAAATTAATTTCTAAAAATCAGTATCGCTAAATATGGTCTGGATTTAAGAAATATATCGCATCTTAATTTAATAATTTCTTCCTCGAACGTGACTGATGTGATATCTATTAAATGTCCTATTTTTTCAGATACTCCATCAATGCTGACATTTTAATTAAATGGAAATATCATAAACTTGAATATTTCTTTCAACCTAATTAAATAAGCGAATCTCTTTTCAAATTCTTCAAACAAAACAAATAAGTATTAAGCGAAATCTTCGAAGTCTTGGTTTGGATTATGGATGCACTCTTCCTCCATGTTTTTGAAGTTTCTCAATTCATGTTTTCTTAACTGAGATACATACCTTTGTATAGTTTTTTTTAATGTTTTAATTGCGCTTATCATGTCCATTTTAGGTTTTAAATCGTAAATCTTTAATTAGTAAATCTTTGCACAGTTTGTTTTGGGTTTTAAAGCGTAGAATGTTGTAAATTTTTATTTTAATTCATTGAATCTATGTCATAAGTCATAAATTACATTGTTAATATCCAAGGTTATTATCGGGATGGTCGCGTGGGCTAAAAATGTTTTCGCTGTCTACCAGTCGACCGTGGTCGACGTCTTGGCAACCAGTGGTCTAATTCAACTAAACAATTCTACTAAATAAGGTAAGTTTTCAAGGGAATCAGAACTAAAGTGAAGTATCATTATGCAGCTAATTACATCCAGATCAGCACTAAACTGTTTTGTTTGAGATAGAGCTCTTCTTGAGCTTGTCAGATATGTGGCACCTCTGCATTGTTGCATTTTTTACCATGCTCCAAGCCCAATTTTTTCCTAGTTCCATTGTCTTGGGTCACCTACTTTGTTTATAAAGTCTGATAGGCCCTCAATGGAGTTCAGGTGTAACTCTTTAGGATATGGATTACCTAGAGTAGTGAATCTTTTAAGGGAAAGAGCATCACACTCATAGGATATGATGAGCTGATTCTACCCCTGCGTGGCATTTCCTACAAATTGGTTCCTGTTTGAAAAGTCCCATTGTATGAATGTGTTTCCTGAAATGATAGTGCCCAGTAATTAAGCCTACAATTGCTTGAGTCTTCAATCTTGGGAGTCTAAGAATTTCAGATGCAATTTTCTCAGATGAGTTGAAAATCATACTTTTTGCATGTTTCTGTCCATGAGATTCACGCCAAACTTTGTTAATCTCCTGTTTTTCCCCATTTTTGAATGGCCTTCCTTGTAGTCTTCATGTTGATCCCACAAAAGGGTTCCATTCCTATTGGATTGAAAGAGGATCCCTGTTTTGCAAGTTCATCAGCTCTTTCATTACTTTCTATTCCTATATGCCCTGGCTCCCAAATAAGAATAGTTTTATTCTCATTTGCCAGTTCTTTAAAGAGATTTTTGCATTACATTACAATTTTTGATTTGACTTGGAATGAGTAGAGAGCCATCAATGCAGCTCGACTGTCGCTGAAAATAAGAATAAGCTTACCTTGGTAGCCCTTCTTTAAATTTACCTGCAGACAGTTGGCGATAGCAAGAACCGCCGCCTGAAAGACAGTGGCATGTTCCCCAAGCCCTTTATAAAGACTGAATCTTGGTGCCATGCCATAGACCCCCAGTCCTGAGAGGTTTCCTTTTTTTTTTTATCCATCAGTAAACCAGATAAGATCATTGCTTTTTATTTCAATCGTGCCGTTTTTCCATTCTTCTCTGGTAGGAAAAACTACCTCGAATGGTCTTTCAAACACGTATGTTCTTTCCGTGCTGTCTGAAGGTATTTGGAGAGTTGGGTGGTTGATTTTTTTGGTAATAGTAGTATGACCTCCAGAAGAGGGCTTATCACACCACTGATTTTGCAATTTCATTCTATATGCAGTTATTCTGGCAGTGCTGCATATGAAGATATCTAATGGAGTCAGGTCCAGAATTGCCTCTAGTGCTCTGGTAGGTGCTGTGGACATCGCACCTGTGATACACAAGCAGGCCAGTCTTTGCAGACTTCCTAGCTTGTCCTTCAGTTTTCTGTTCCACCTTACACCACCATATCACAGATGCATATGTAAAAGTAGGCCTGACAACTGCTGTGTACATCCAAAACATTTTTGGCTGTAGACCCCAGTTTTTACCAAGCATGCATATGCAAGTCATAATGCAATTTTCAGAAAGATTCCCCTGGTATTTGTATTAATGCTTCCGCACAGGTTGTGACCATTAAAATTGCCAATCAGTAAAAAGGTGCAGCTGTCAGATCGACTAAATCCTTTAAATCTTCTAGGTGTATATTGTCACCTAGTATTATATACATTCGCATAGCCACTGCTTGAAGATTGTTATTTAACGAATGTACGGCAGAAAGGTATTTCCGTGATGAAAATAAGCATACTGTTACAGAAGTTGTAACTTTACATTACAATCTTTTCTTTAACAATTATATCCTTGTATCTGTTTAGAGTCCATAAGTTTCAGAAAGATTTCTTGAAGACACGCATACAGAATTATGGTAAGATAATGCGTTTGATGTCCTTAAATTGAGAACGAATGCCACTACAATACCACGAGATATTAGTAGTTATTCTTTAATTTGTAAATCACATTTTACGGAATTCAGCGTCTTAATTTTAGGAAGGGTCTCACTGAAGATTATGTCTTCTTTCCAATGATGCA
>JAPDSC010113876.1:6858-24617 GCA_026290005.1 Latrodectus geometricus
ATATATATATATATATATATATATATATATATATTGAAATTTTCAATAAATTGATAAAAAGAATTTAAATACTTACTAATGCTACAACAAGATATGAGCAAGAAATTGATAGAGAAACAGATATTTCATAATTACTAACCATTTTTGGCTTTCATGTAAAATTATATAACTGAACTGTATTGTCAGATTAATCTGAAAATATACTGCTTGTGATATATTTATTGTCTATAAACATGAATAAAAAACAATTTATATTGTTTTTTATATATTTCTTTTATATTGTTTTTTATATATTTATATTGTTTTTTATATATTTATATTGTTTTTTATATATTTATATTGTTTTTTTATATATTCTATATATTTCTTAATTATTAAAATATTCTAATTTTGACCAATCTTGAATTCAAAATCCTTTTACATTTTCTTGTAATTTGGTTAGATTCTGTTTATGATGAAAGTTGAACATTTCATTAAAGTTGATTAATGAAGGATTTTTTTTAATGTTAAATCCTTTTAAAAGTATGTATTTGGACATGGGAAGTAAATGCTATCTATCCACATCTGTGCCATTTCAGTTTCAGACGTTTTATTTTGTTACAAATATTATTTAATGAAAATTATTAAATAGAAGTTTATTTTTATTTTTCATATAAAATGTTCATCACAAGAATTAAAATAGATTGATAATTGTAATTCGGGAGAAGAATTAGGTTTTATGCGCATGCAGTTTCGTGTAAAGATAATCTTTACAAAGATAATAGAATTTACTGCAATTTTCCATTCTTTTAGTAAATTATCCTATAACATATAAAAAAGAAAAATAAATTTTGCGAACTTCAATAAAACTAACCTATTATAAATTTTAATTATAGGGATAAAGCTTATAAATTTTAAATAATCTTAAATTTTATTTGAACAGTAAGTTGTTGATTAATCAAGAAATAATATGAACAATTAAATTCTGACTAGAAATTAATGATAATATTTAATACATACATATAGTATGTAATTTCTCAGTTCTTTGTCTAATGCATATTCAAAGTGTTATTTTATGTTAAAGCTTTGAGAAAAGATATAGCTGTGAATTAGGAAGTTAATAAACAAGTTTTAGTACTTAAATCAACTGTTGGTAAGTCATTTACAGAATTAAATGTGAAACAGGCAGCTGTATTCTTACATGTGTAAATACTTTATAAGAAAAATTGTGATATTTTGTAATGTGCTGTAGCCACTTAAATAAATACAAGATTTTTCTTGAATTATTTTCTTGCAGTATATATGTGTTAGTTTTTGTAACTTTTTCCTCATTTTATAAACTAATTTATTGGTTGAAATTTAATATTCGTGTCCTTCATTGGCATAAAAAACTGATTTAAATTTTTCTTCAGTTTATTATTAACAACAAAATATTGCAAAATTCTTTCATTACTAAACAAAAGTTTTATTCTTAAAGTTCATTTCATGTAATGTTATGAGGGATTTGAATACTCCGCTGCGGATTATATACAGGAAAATTAGTTTAACCTAAAACTTTGAGTAATAATTATATATATATTTAGTTTTCATATTTGTCATCTTAATTTTATTTAAGTAATTTGAATTTAAAAGAAATATTTTTATGTCGTTTATGTTTACTATAAATTAATAAACAGAACCATTTAAACAAATTTAAAAACTCTTAAAATATCCATTTTTATATGTAATATTTAAATTAAAAACGTAAAGAATTTTCTATAATTTTATTATATTTTATTATTTTTTAAATTGTTTCTATTTTGTTGTAGACTCATTGATAACTTTTCAAATTATCATAAATTTTAACTATAATTTAAATTAAATATTCATTGCCATTATTACTTAAAAATTTAATCGAAAAATTTGTATTCGTATAGTTTCATTTATATTTGGTCTAAAATAATAAGAGTAATAGCCATGCAATATGTGTTTTTATCCTCTCCTAGACAAATTAAATTTGTTTTCTAAAAAACTCCTTAAAACTACTGGAATTTGTTTCTTTTGAACTTGTAGGAATCCTGGATAACTCATTTTCAAAGAGCAATCCAGGCGTCTTTACAAGTATTTAAAATTGAAAATTTTTTTTGTTTCATTAATCTGATAAATATCTTGACTTTTACCCTGACTGGTGTTACTGATAAAAGCAGATGGATTTTTAAGCATGCAGTTTGAATACTAACATCTGGTTGGAGTTCCTTTGAAATCATTCAATTTATTTATTTTTATTATAATTTATTAATTGTATCAATAATACAACTGACTGGTAAGTATTCATACGTTTAATTCAACGTTTTATGGATTTGATATCCTTAAAACATATCTTGGGTATAGAATTCCATTTTAAAACTGTTAAGTTATCTCTTATGTTCAAAAGACTATTATAGAATGACAAACCTAACCTAGCCATCCATCATAATACATGAGATACGTTAGTAATCTTGTTTGCAATTATAGCTCATTGTAATGCTTTATATATCATTCTTGTAAAACATAATTAAACTATTTGCTGTATTTAGGAACAGTTATTGATTATGATACTAAAAATTCTAGTATTTTATTTTTAATTTTTTTCTTAGCTGATGATCTTATGAAAGAAGACTATTTAATCAAAACTGTTGAAAGGGAAACCAAGGCGCTTTCCATTCAGTCAACCTATGAAGTATCAGCAGAAATTCCCGAAAAACTTTCCAAATCACCTTCTTCATCACCCATCAGAATTGGATCTCCAGTCAAAAATCATTTTATTCCTTCATCCCCAGTAGCATCTGCAGTAACAATTCGCCCACCTCAGTACTCTTCTTCTTTTACTAATGTTCCTGCTGCATTTAACTCTGCAAAACCTGTTTTCATGGGTGATAAAAACTCTCAATCAATCAAAAAGCCTTGTGAGAGAGCAACTGCAATCAGATGGTCAGGATATCCTCCAGAAGCTGTGTCTATTGTCAGGCCAACAACATTCTTGCCAGATCGAGATCCTTACATGCAAAGAACTGCCTTATATCCTGATCACAAAACTAAATCTTCCACACTCACACCTGATTATGTGCCTGAGCAAAGAGATAAGCCTGCTGGCTTAGATGTTGATGACTTTTTACCTGTAAGTTCCTTTTTTTTTATGTCTTGTTGAAACTAATTCACAGATTTTCCCACATTGCCACATTTTTTTAAATATATATTTCAAACTAAACATTTAGCACATTACTATCTCTTATAAATTTGTGCTTTATTACAAAAAAATGTCAATTATTTGTTTGTTAGAATGAAAAAAAATCCTAGTTGTGCCCATTCTTTCCTATTTAAAAAATCATCTGCTTTTCAATTCCTATAGAGTGAAATAAAAAGTCTTTGTTAAGCTTAATTATGTTTAAAAACATGCATTGTTGTGAAACAACCATTTTACATTATCTATTGTATTAGTTTTATTTTTAGTGTTATACCTTATTGATAAAATTAATGATCAAAAGTAAAATGTGGCAATATTGTAGTATAATTTTCTTAAATATTTTAAGAAATTATTTTAAATGAAATGCATTTATATTAATAAAAGAAAGTATTTGTGTTAATTTCCATGAATATGAGTTGAATTTATGACTTTATAAGAGTAGATATAATAAAATTTTAAATTGTATAGCCATGAATTATTTTTAGATTAAAAATTTTAAATCATAAGTATTTTAATGATTATGCTAAGTTCATCTTAATTTCTTCACTATTCAAAAATATTGTATTGTTCTTCGCTATCCAGTGAAGTAATAAATAATAGAATACATAAATTCAAAATTGGCACCCTGTCAATGAACAATATTAATATTTAAATTATTAAACATAATATTATTAATGATTTATGCATTAATTAGGAAATTCTCTGTAAAATATTTGCTTATGTTTTTTGATTTTTCTTAATTAGGTTTTCCTTTAAAGTAAAAAGCTGAAGACTTAAGATTCAAATTCTCAGTAGAAAATCATTGTAGAAACCATGCCTTTATTTTCTTCATTATTAAATTTATCATTTGGTATAATATTGGTTAATTATTTTAATTTGTATAATAAATTTTTTTAATTCATATGAAATAAAAGAAAATGTATTTCAATGTATTGAGGAGCTAACTAAATACCTCTCAATTCCTATTCTGTATCTGAAAAAGTCTAGGTTTTTTCATTTGCGAAAGGTATAAAAATTCTGTTTTCCTGTACATGATGGTTGGAATATGCATTCTTAACTTAAAGAGAGTTAATTATAGATTAATGATGACCTTCATTTTTGTGTTTTCTTTCCTCATTATTATATGGACACATCATGCTTATAACATACCAGTTGATGGCTGACATTAATAATCTGCTTTATGTTAGTTCTAGAAGGACTTCTCATATATATATGTCGATGTTACATATTGCTTGAGTGGATGCACAGAAAATTTCCCTATACCCAGTGTGAAACATGCACTTGCAGAAATGCAATGCCTGGATACTTTTGTTTCACAAATTCAAACCAAACTGTTGCATTCTCTCACCAAGCTGTCATCTGAATGTTAGGAGCACAGATTTTCTAAGATTCCTTTAATTCTTAGTTCCCCCCCCCCCAATATTTTTATGTTTCTTGAAAACTTTTACTAAAATTAGATTTTCCTTTAAAAATAAAGCTGGAAGTTTACATTGTTTCTATTGTTTACCCAAAATTGTTATAGTTTTCTTGTCAGTGTCATAACAGCTGATAACAAATGGTGCCATATTGACCATGGAAATTATTTAAAAGAGTTTTTCCTTCGGATGAATATGTAACTTCAAAATTCTACTAATTTGGAGAAAGGACTTTCATTTAAAAATTTTTACAGTCAAGACTTAAATTGTGAAGATTTATTTCTAAGAGCTATTTCCATCTACTTTTAATTTTATTTGATTGTGTCTATGATGATTTGAACAGTAAATTTAGATTTATAAAAATTAATAAACGATTATTTAAAGTAAATCTCGATTTTTTTTAAAGATAACTTTTAATAAAAGTATCTTTCTAAAATTTATGGAAAAAACTTGATTGTTGGAAAGATAATTCATTCCCATCCATGCTGTTTCAATTCTGAAATTTTTTTTTTTTTTTTTTTTTTTTAAAATATTGCTTGATAAAAATTGTTAAATAAACAATAAATTTTATTGAATATTCATAATAGGTATTATAATTAACGTGGGATTGTAATTTGGAAACTACACTTAAAAGTGAATTTTGTTTAATAATGAAAAATCCCAAGGTTTCACAACAGTTATCTAATTCTTAACTAAAAAAAACAATATAGATTTCACAGACTCCTTTTTTTATTATTATAATCTTGAAGATTCTAATTACATAATTATTAAAGCAATCAAGTGATGAATAACTCAGAAGCACTATGAATAATGAAACTCTGATCAATAAAATGCCATGTTATTTAATTTGTCATTGAATGTAGAGCACAATTTCTTCGTTCCATCTTGCTGAGATGGCAGTGAATGGATATTGCTCTGATCTACATTTGAATAGTTCATGGGTTTGATTCTCACTTTTGACATTGATTTTGTAGTGATTCAGAATCTACTTCAAACTGAAGTCCCTGTGTAATTAGCCCTCAATTGTAAAAAATACTTTTGGTGTTATAGCTATGTCTAAAGCAAATTTAAGAAGTTAAAAATTAGAATTTGTTAGAAACAAAATTCTTATTGTGTCTAAAATTCCTTTTGATTAATATTTATTATAGCTATATATTTAATATTAAACAAAATGAAAGTTATTTAATTTCTAAACAAACTTTTACTGATTTTATTTATTATATTTTATGTAATAATATGACAGCTGATAAACATTCTAATCTTAAAATTTTATTTCCTAGCAGTTACGTCTCTGTTAAAAAACTGGATTACTTAGTATAACTACAAGCCAGGGTGGTAACTGAATTATTAGCGTTCTGGCCTTTGGCTCAATAGTATGTAGGTTCAAATCCAACCTTGTGATGGATGTTTGTAAGGGTTAAAAATCCATTTTAAACTGTAGATTCTGGTCTAATGCTCTTGTGTGCAAAAAAATTACTGTTGAGTTACAAACAAGCAAAACATAATGTAGAGATAAATTTTTAAAATAGCTTCTTGTTGTGTGATACTAGAATTCAAATAGTCTTCTTTAATGTTGGATTTAAACATTTTGAAATAATAAAATTAGAGATGTGTAAATTAGGGTTATTTACTGTATTTAAAATTTATAAACTAAAATACCAATATTAATTTAAAAACTGACAATGTGCAATTAAAGTATATATGAGTTTAGATTTTACATAGGTTAATTGAGTTGTAAATAAAATCTTGTAATTTAAGAATGGAATATATTATTTGAAAAATGTAACTTTGTTTATTTTTCAAATATTATATTCCATTCTTAAATTACAAGATGTAAATTAAATGTATATTATAAACTGCTGTTTTATCATCCATGCTGTTTTTAATTAATTTTGGTGTTCCTTATCCTTTCCAAGAAGTTTGTATTTAGGGTAGAAATATTATTCGTTTCCAAATTATTTGGGCCTAAAAAATTTGGCTAAATATTACTACATTTTTGAAAAACTATTTTGAAATATTTTCTCTGAACTTAGTTGTATTTCTTTTATAGAAATCTCAACAAAAATGTCTTGGAATTAGCCAGTCAGTGCAGCCTGAAGTTTCTGAAGCAGAAGCAATGAATATTATTTGTAGAGAACATCAAGCTGTGTTAATGGTTTTTGATAATCGATTAAAAAAGTTACAGATAGTTCTTGCTGTCATGAGATCAAAGGGAGCTAAGGTACTAAATTAATTTTCTTTTATAAATTTTTTTCATTATAAAATTTCACTTTCCTTATGTGCTAAAATTAAACTTTGATTAATATTTATAAATGTTTTCTACAATAATTATTTCCCAATTTTATTGTGTAATTTATTTGATTTTGAGTTATATATTTATACTGGAGCATTTATTATCATAATTAATTTTCATTGTATTGACACATTACTGGAAGAGCTATAATATACTTTTTTTGTTGAAGGTCAAAACTAAAGTGTTTTCAACATTCCACTTTAAACTGTAGATCCCAATCTAATTAGCTCTAATTTGTATAAAGTGACTGCTACGAGGAATGTATGAAATTTCGAATTAATTACGATTTTATTTTATTTTTAAGTCATACAGAATTATTAATGATTTAATTACTCTTTATGTTAGCCTAATGAACTTTATGTTGTCTTGATTCATAAAAGATTGCAAAATCATAAACATAGACTATTTTAATGTTAATTTATTTAAATTTGTCTAAAATATATGTATTGTGAATTTCAGTTTGTAATGTATCAGATAATAAATGATTTTTTTATGTGCTGTAGAAATTCTGGAATAATAATGAATATAAACTAATTATGAAATAACACAATTAATTTAAAATTTATATAATTCATTGAAAATATTTCAACATTTGATTGAGGAAAAAAGAATAATGGAATTATTACTGAAACTTACATGGAAAATTTATTATTTAAATTTTGTATATTACTTTCACAACAATCAAAATATTTTTAGATCTTCAATATTTTAATATTTCATATTTTTTTACTTTTTTTAAGAGCATATATTCCCATTTTAGGTTTTTACTTGACTGCCATTTTTAAATGTGAATTAATTCTTTTACATCTTAGATTGCAACAGATACTGCTGTAAGCATGAATGAACCATCTATATTAGTGGATTTTCTGTGTGTTTTGAACCGGAGACAGTAAGTTCAAACTAATCACTTATTTTTAAAATTTTATTACTATTATCTGATTAACTTGCCTTTTGTTATGCTTTTTTTTTTTTTTTTTTTTTTTTTTTTTTTTTTTTTTTTTTTTTTTTATTTAAGAATAATTTATATGTAAGGAAATACTTTGAACAAATGAAATACTTTTCAATAAACTAACTTGTAAAGCTGCTATTTGTAAATTATATTTTAAGTTTCAAAGACTATTCCCTTGATTAGAATCCAGGAGGGGAAAATGAAAGACATAGTTACCACAGAATATGTATTAAAAACTAAGAAATGTCTAAAATAGGTAAGCATATATGTATAACCAGATAGAAGAGAAATCTAGGCTGCTATTAATAAAAAATTAAGTTAAAGCTATGACATGACAACCCAAGTGTGTGCAAAGGCCTACAGTACCCATATCTGTTTTCCTGACTGAAGTCCCTGGGGTGTGAAGCATATGTCCTTTTTAGGTGGTCAGCCTGGCGAGAAATTCACGGTGTTTAGTTCCCAAGCATACTTAATACTCAGTTGTTCAATCCACTGAAGGGATGGAAAGCTGAGTTAGCCTTGCTCAGCTGGAGGATCGAATTTCAGGTCTGTACTATGGGAGTACTACCACTATGCCACCAGACTTTCCTGCTATTAATATGATATAATAAAAAAAATTAGAATATAAGAAAATTGTATTATATATATTTTGCATTGTCTTATGCAAAAGCAGAAAAATACTATGTTTGATATAAATTAATGCTTTAAGATTTCATAAGAGACAATCTGATGTAGTTTGACATCATCACTGGTAATAAAATATGGTTAAATGATTGTAATCCAGAAAAAAAAGACTTAATTAAGTTTTTGGATTATCCTAAGAGTCATGTAAGCATAAAATTTGAATTTAAGCAAAATATCAATTAGTTATTCTATGTGATAGAAAGAATATGCTTTTTAGAATTTTTTAAAATCATTTGATAAAGTTTAGAAAATGTGATTATACATTACTGTGGTACACAATTTTAGACTTATTCACATGCAAAGATCTTAAAACTAGAGTTTTTACACAAAAAAAACAATTAAATTATTTAGCCATTCTCATTATCACCTGATCTAAGTTTATGTGTCTTCTATTTATTCATAAAAATAAAAGCCACAAAATTACTGAAAGGATTTATATTCTGTATTTGATGATGGTTTATTTCTGTTGCAAATTCATTTCAATGACATTCAGAAAGAAAATTAAAGATGAATGAAATTTCACCAATAAATGTTTTTAATTAATACATATTAATAGTG
Organism: Latrodectus geometricus; assembly: GCA_026290005.1. Lineage (NCBI taxonomy): Eukaryota > Metazoa > Arthropoda > Arachnida > Araneae > Theridiidae > Latrodectus > Latrodectus geometricus. The sequence continues at coordinate 15,939 of JAPDSC010113876.1, forward strand.
TTTCTAAATACTTCTAAAGTTACTCTTGTACTTTAATATATCCTCAAGAAAATTTCATCTTTACGAATTTCTTTTATAATTAAAATTTAAAATGCTAGTGATATTTTTAAAGAAAGTATTCTTATATGAGAATAAGCTCCAGAATAGTGAACTAATTTGGACCTTATTCTTTTCTTTCTTTAGATTAGCCGCTTCCCCCCCCCATTTATAAATATTGCTTTTTCATAATTGTATACATTTTATTAATTATACTGTATACAATTATGAAAAGTAATATTAGTTAATATGTATTACACTTTCTATTTATATTAATTCCGTAAAAAGTGCTTAAAAAGGGATTTCAAATGTATTAAAAAGATTTAAACAATTTCTTACTGTTTTATTGAACCTTAATTTCTGAATTTTAATAAGTATTAGTATTTTTAGTATTATATATTTCAATTAAAAAAATTTGTTTTAATTCCCTTTAAAAATTGGAATAAAATTAACGCTCCAGAGCAAACTATTTTCATTACAAAATTTTTTGTCCGTCACAGTACATTTGACTAGTGAAAAGTTTTTTAATATTACATTTAATTTTAGCCTGTTAAAATTATTTTTAAAACAATGGAACTTAAACTCTTTTCTGATAAAATATGAAAAATAAAATTAAATCTTCTTCCTTTTGTTATTGGTTAAAAAATTAACTGTTTGTTATTTTTTGAAGAATAACTTTTGAAATTTAAAAGAATATCAATTTATATTGTAAAAAGTGTTTCATCTTTCTTTATTTTTAATTACATAAACTGGAATATTTAGTATCTAATTGTAAGTTAATTAAATTAATAGAGTAAAATTAAAGCAGAATTAATAATGGAGACAATAATAAATACTTTTTAGTCGTGTAATCAAAAAATCAAAACTTTATTCAAACTTTTATATGTACAAGTATGTGTAATTCTTTTAAATTTTACAATTAATTAAACAAGACTTTTACAAATTCTTTATTTGCTACGAATTATGCATCTAATTACCTTATGATATTGAAAATGAATCATAAGTAATTTTAATATCCTACTAATAATAAATAATTTCCTTATTAATGTTTTCAAAACTAAATAACCAAAAATTTGTAGTTAATTTTTATATTTTATAAAAAGTATTAGGCAGTTTTTAAATAATAATTGAATATTAATAAAGTATTAATAAAAAATAAAATAAGTTGAAGATTTGGTTTTCAACTTATTCAAGCTTTTTAGAGAGATTTAGAAAGTTATTTCAAATCTACCTAGTTGTCCATGGGTTATCATGTGAAATAACAAGTTCGCAGAAAAGTCTAAAATATTTAATTTCATATGTACAAATAAGTTTCTTTTTAAGATTTTACTGTGCTGATTACTTATATTACCTATTCCTTACCAATTATTCAAATTATTATTTTTGAAAAAGAAAGAAATGTATAATAAAAAGTCATATATTAAAATATATTTTTTTAAATGGATGAAAATATTTGAAAGTTACTTCTATTTTCAATAAAAAATTTAAATTATTTATATTCCTTATACAACTGCTAATTACTATGTAACATTCCCCTTTCTTCTCTGGAAAATTGGTATCAATGGAACCTAATTATAGAATTTATGAGGTTAAATACTTCGCTTTAAAAAACTCTTTTATTAATAAAATGCTGTCATTTAGCAATTCACTATTATTAAATTTAACAATTTCACATGAGAAAAAATAATTAAATTAATTTTTTTCCCAATATTTACTGTTAATATTTTCTGCAATGAAGATCACGTTTTGGCAGATGAGTATTTAAAGTACGTTGCTGTTGGAAAACAAAACTTTTAAAAGTTTTGTACATTTTTATTTTTGTATTTTTAGTTGTGGGCTAGCATGGAAAAATTCTTATCATTTTGTAAGTGCTGTTATTTATTAAGCATGTCTTTTACAGGGATTTATGGAATTTGGATTTGTGCCAATCTTTGCTGCCTTCTATTCAAGACCTTGTACAAAGCAAATATGAAACGTAATTCCTTTTTTTATAAGTGTATATAAATTTACTGAATTTTTTATCTTTTTACTAAAATTTAAAATATGTAATATGAAAACAGTCATGACATATGTAAAAAAAAATTTTTTTTGAAGATTTTAAATGTTGAATTATAAATTTAAACTTCATTGCATTCCTAATGCATCTTGTTATCTAAGTGTTTGGTATTTTAGATTTTAAAAAAAATTTATGAAATCCTTTAAATATTTACTTATTTTAAAGTTAAATTTTAATATACAGTTCTCGATTTATGAAAGTCGTGTTAAAAAACTGAGTAACACATTGAAATTTACCTTCGTTACTTTTTTTAATTACATCCTCTTGGACATAAGCGAACTTACAATCCAATACAATCTGGAGACATATAGAATTATTTTGTTTCTTCTTCTATTGACACGACAGCCCCTGATGCGACAATATTTTCTGAAGTACTTTCTTCTATTCTGATTTATTTTTTGGAATTGATCTCCAATTAGTTATTCTTAGTATTTTAAAATTTTCCTCTCTGATTATTTTGAGTGTCCATTTACTTCCATTCCAGAGCATGTCTAGTTTGCACTTCATATTGAATCATGACTCATCAATAACCAGATTTACTCCAATACTTTCAATCCAATTTTGATGTTCAACAGCCCAAATTCTTCAATACACATGATGTATTGTGAGCAATGGAATGCATATCATCTTGAGTACATAGAGACCACTCCAAGGAAACCTGTTCAGATTGTTTGGCAAATTAAATAATTCATGACTTTGTGGCAATATTTATCTTTTGGATGATAGAAAATTTCAAATATTATTTGCTTTTTTTACATAATAAAATTTAAGTTTAAGTAGATCATTTAAATTTGCTATTTAGAAGGTGCTATTTTATGAGATAAAATAAGTATCTGATATTGATTGAGTTGTCTTTAGATGCTTTTTTTTTTATTTTAAAATATTCTTATCATACTTTAAGTTGAAGAAAGAAGGATTTTTTCTTATTCTAAGTGTAAATTAAAACTCTGTTATAAAATCTCAAAACTCCAAATATTTCCAAAAATATGTTTTTGTAACCTTAATATAAAAATATCAATCATTTTTATGAATATAAATCTATTTTAACTTTAATTAAAAGCTTTGTAAAAAAAATTTCTTTAAAAATGTGACATCTTCAAGAATCTAAATAATATTCAAGTATAGGTGTTGAGAAATAATTGGAAATAAATAATTAATAAAAGATATTTTTTGTCTTGGTGATAACATCTCTTACAAAATAAATGCAGTTGTTGCCTTATAATTTTTTAATCTTAAAATAAATGAATTAGTCTCTTTAAGATAAAATTTTATACAATTAGGCAATATTAAATTACTATTTATTCTAACTTTCTTATAATGGCAATTCAGGAATATCTATCAGAACCTTCGTTAAAAGTAAATGTTTTGCAAAAATAATTTGATTTGGTATTGATACTAAGTTTAATTATTACAGATATATGTCAGCTGGTTGCTCAGCAGTGAAACTCATTCTTCAAAAGTTTGGCGATGTTATCAAAACAAATATTGAAGCTCCTCCTCGAATTGGTGTTGATCTTTGTGGTGAAGAAAGGTAAATTTTATGAAACAATTAGTATTTCATTTATTAAGTGAAATATAACTTTGCTTTTTGCTTAACATTTTATCCTTTAACACTGTTGGACATTAAATTGTAGCACTATGTAAGAATGACCTTTTTTAAAAATTGCATAAAATGAAGTTGGAATATGCAAATAATTTGCTTTTCAGTGAATTTGGACAATGCAAGAGAGACATGGCATCTGAAACACTGCATAAAAGAAAAATTGTATAGTAAAATTCTCATTCAGAAATCATTTTCTATTGTTGACTTTTTCTCAGAATATTTCTGTTATGCTTTGAATGATATTAAGAAAAAATACTTTCTAACACTGTCAGTATTTGTTGGAAGTAGCATCACTACTTATCAAAATGGATTATCAATTTATATTATTGTGAGAAAAATCTAAGCAGTGTCATGTGAATATGGATTCAATTGTTTTCTGTTAGCGATACTACATGCTAGATCTCAACATTCTTCATGTGCAAAAAATGTCCATTAAATGACAAACAAAAACATACCCTCTCATCCACCTAAAAGGATATGCATTTGAGTTTATCTATGAAAAAATTAGACAATCACATCATAGGCCAAAGTGAGGATCTAGCTTGTTTGTAACACATCCAACATCCATTCTATACTACAGTGGCATTTGGTACAGTGTGGACTCCTAGCATAGCAGCCATTACTGTATTTTCCCTTGCAGTATAAATATTGAAGGTTACTCAAGTATTCCCAATGATAAATTTGATTTCAGAAGTGGCACAATATCAACTTTTCAGAGGATATCCAGTTCTACATGCAGCATTCAGTTGACTGTATTCCTGTCTAGAGGCTCTTTGAACACTTGTCTCAATATTACATTCAGTATCATAAGAGGCCTGTACTTCATGTGATGGTAATTTGAATAGCACTCCTCATCTTTCTAATGTCTTAAATGTAGTGGTTTTGTCTTATCTTAAGGCTCTCAAAGTAATCTTGCCTTATCTTGTTGAAGACACATTCTTTCAACAAGATAATGACAGATAACTCGTTACATATCATGTTCTGACCTTCCTCAACGCAAATGATATTCAATTATTGACTAGGCTTGTGCTGTCTCCAAACCTCACACCATTGAAAAACATCTGGTCAAGGGTTACTGAAAAATTGGTTTACCACCCTTTTCCAATTACTAGAGTTGATAAAGCGTTGCACTGACTTTAAACACCATGGAATGAGTTGGTCTTTTTGTCATCCAGTTCAGTTCAACTATATGCCTAACTAAATAAAAATTATTTTAACTGCCTTGTGTGGCAACTGTGTCTACTAACTTACTATTTTACTCTGCCATTTCTTAAACTTGCCTTTTATTTCTATGGTATGTTTCAATTAATCTTTTTATTTTCATGCTATACTATTTTATTTATTTTTTTAACTCTTTCCTTCATCACGTTGCAGTTTTAATGACCAGCAGTCTGTTATGCAATTCATCTTTCACATTATTTATTGTAATTCTAAATTTAAAAAAAATATATGTGTTATGTTTGTTTTTAATATGTTTGTGTGTGTGCAATGGTATAATGTTGAACATCATTCAACAAAGGGGGGCTTTGTAAAAGAACAATATTTGGAATCACATGATTAAAATTATGGTAATTTTATAAAAGTTTTAGTTTTATAAAAAAATTGGTATAGAGAATTTAACAGCATTAAATATATGATCATTATGTATAGTTATACTATTTCCAGGGTCATTAAATCCTCTGGTAAATTCTTGTGCTTTTAACTAGCAATATTATTTCATTATGGATACATATAAATTAGAAAATGTTAGAAGTATTCTGTGTTACTAGTTCGCAAATTTCATTTAAATTTTTCTACATACTTTTATAAAATGTTAATTTTAATGAGAGTTTAAAAATAATGAAGTTGATTGCTTAGCTATTTGATGTCTAGAATTTTCATAAGAAAATATTTAAATGAAATTCACACACTAAGTGATAACACTTTTGTTTTTAAGGCTTAAAGTGATTAATAAACTATGCAAATGCATTTCATTGAAATGTAATATTATGTATTTTTGCTTATAGGGTTACTAAATGTAAATATTGCTATGAGCAGTTACTGGGGATTCAATCCTTCATATTGAAGAGACAGACAATGCAAGGCAAACTAGGACAGTCATTCAGAGAGTTGTTAGCTATGTTATGCTCAGAATTCAACAGAATATAGTTTTGAATTGAATTTCAGTTGTGTTAAAAACTATTATTTTTTTCTTTTGTGTATGTGTGATAATTGTGGCCTTCCATAACTTTGTTAAACTTATTGTGTTGAAATATTTTGTGCCATTTCTGTTTTAGTGCAGCACTGACCAAGAAAAAGAATTTTAATATTCATCTTGTATATATATCTAACTCATACATAAACTAGCACATGATTCTAAAAAAATAAAATGTTTGGTATTGTCATAATTTTTTTGTATTAATGTCTCATTCTTAATAAGTGTTCCTTAACAAACTGAGAAACATTTTTAAATGTATGCTTACTGTAAAAGTGATAATTTTATATGCTTGAGACAGGAGAGATATCCTAAGTTATTCTTCAAAAATGTTTAAACTTCTATGCAAATTTTTCCTTTTAACTTAAACAATTTGTTTTCATCTAGAAATGGGATCTTTGTTATAGTAAGTGATTTTAAGCAAAAAAACCTTCTTTCCATATTTTCAATGATAATAGATTTTTACATTCAAATAAATTCAAGAACATTGCAAAATTGTTATTTTATTTAGTAATAACAATATCTGTTATATGTTAATTTTGTCGTTTAAATGTGTTTTTATATGTTATGCAAATTCCTGTGATGCTTTCAAAATAACTTGTCATTTGAATAGTGTTATAAGAAATTTGTTTATTTGAAATGCATCTGAAAAAAATTGTGGAATAACTTTAGGCTTTGAAAGGAAAAAACTTTCATATATTTTAGTATGTTGCTATCAAATGTAATTATGTTTTAGAAAAATGATATTGTTTTCTTAAAATGTGAAAAAGAATTATGACTGATTTTTCTAAAGACTGGGTAGCTATGAGGTAAATAGAATATTTAGCAGCTTATAATTACTGAAATTATAATCATCAAGTTTTCAATTCTATCCCATATGCTTAGAATGTATGTTTTTACAATTTTTAGAAGTTATGAATGTTTATTTTGATTTAAATTTATTCTAGTACTTAATTTTTGCCTTCAAAATAGTAATAACCGAAAAAATAAATATTTTGATTCAGTACAATACAATCTTAAATTGTTTTGTTTCGATATCCAACAGGCTGTGTTTTCCTTAACTCATTAATCTGCTAGTCATTTTGCTCATTTAACATTTTCTATGTATTAATTTAGTGCAAAATATATTAAACATTATTCGTATTATTATGTTTTGCCCTCTTGTTCTTTTTTTCTTGAGCATTAAATTTGATCTTTTATGTATTAGTCATGTTTAATTCTAAATTGTATGTCTTTGCATATGTATGAATGATTGTTTTTAAATTCCATGCAATCTCTTAACTGTGATATTTGGGTGCATAAGCTAGGTGTATGGTATAATAAAATTGTACTTTTTTATCCACAAAATTATTTCTAGTGAGTGCTTTTGTATTTAAAGCGTATCTATTAATTTTTCCCTTTTTGCCAAAATTTGTTATTTATTTTTTCACATTTGATATTTCAATTAAAGAATCTTTGTGCCATTTTCATTTTATGTTAATCAAAATGAAATGAAAATACAGTGTTTCTCTATATGTGTTTGATTTAGTAATATTATAAATTAAATTTTTCATTTTAAAAAATAATTTTTCATTGTTTTAGATTCTGATTTTCATTTATTAATAAAGATTTTTTTGTAATATTTGTTTTAACATGTGTTTGCTTTAGAAGAAATTAGAAAAATTTATTTAAAAAATATATTCTCAAACCGATCAAAAATTTATGTATATAGCATTAGTGTTACTGATTTTTAATATTAATATTTACATATGTTTATGAAATATATGAATATTCTTTAAAAAATTATGAGAATTCTTGTTCTTATTACTATACTTATTTTTAATGAAAATTAATATTTTATGAATTATGTAATTGGAAAAAAAAATATGGTTGATTTAATTTTGAAAATTCTTTTTAGTTAATATAACTTTATTCGTGTATATTTATTATATTAATCCCATTTTTATAATCATACCAAATTTTCATGAGAAAAATTTAATTTGTGTTAGATATAATTTTTGCATACTTTACTTTTTGTTTAAACTATAACATCCACTTATTTAGTAAACAGATGTAAGAAATTATTTTGCTGTACAGTTTACTCTTTTTTACATGAAATTGAATTTTTTATTTATTTTTGTATTGTAAATCATGTGGTATGCCTTGTAATTTTGCTTCATGTTATTTCAGTATTGTCTGCTTTATGTTTCTAACAATCATTTTGTACAGTTTTAAGTTTTCGTGGTGCTCTCTAATTGCTGTGATAGCAATCATCAAATGCCATCCATAGTGTTGTTTTAACTCACTACTGTATATTTAAACTTATTTGCAGCATCACGAATCTAGTAAAAATGATCATTTTACAAGTGAAATAAATATCTTTCATTTAGACTTATATTTTCATTATTTCTTTAACAAAGAAAAATATTATATATGAAAAATTTTAAGTTTTAAATATAAATTAATATTTCTCAAAAATTTATTAGATTGTCAACGCATAGTTTTAATTTGAAGAATATGAAAGTTTATAATATATATGAATAAATGAAAGTATTACAAAGTATTTGGGTGCCACTTTTTCTATCTTGAGGACAGATTTCCATTCTTTGAATTTAAGATTTCAATTCAAAAATTACATTTAACAGAAATTTTTAATTGAGTCAATAATTTCTTTTCAATTAATGTGTTTAAATAATTCGGTGAAAGGAACCATTCAAGGCTTGTTTTGTCTGAAATTTAACTGGGTTTCAGAATGAAATTTATTATTCTCATTCCACAATTTGGGTATTACTAGTTGTGATGTCAACCTTA
>JAPDSC010113892.1:0-10954 GCA_026290005.1 Latrodectus geometricus
ATATATATATATATATATATATATATAGCCAATTTGTTTCTAGTTCTTATGATTTCAAATCAACATACAGTACATCCGTTCAGTCTATGGAGTATTACATATGCATTATTGAACTGTGACGAGAATATTATTTCGTTTCTATGATTCACAAAATACATTTTTACTTTTCTTATCATACTGAAGGAAGATTACATTTGAATTTGATTTAAAAATATAAAATATTTCTTTCATTAGAATTTATTTTCTTTAGTCTATATGGCAAAAATTGAAATACGTTAATTAATTAAATGATCACTGTTCTTTAGCCTATAAAGTAGTAAATGAAATATGTTATTTATTAAACAATTACTGTTTATATTACACTATTTTTGTTTAAGAAATGACTTATATTTTTACCAAAACTAAAAAATTTGTATTATAAATTACTCAGCGTTTTACAGCTTCGTGTGTTACAATTCGTTTTTAGGTATATGATTATAGTATCTATCAAAATTAACTAATAGATACTATAATCTAGAAGATTTTGAAAAAATCAGTTTTTTTTAATTGTTTTCGAAAAATATTCTGTTATTTCAAATAAATCCAATTTTGTTTTGTGAAAAACACACTACAATTTTTTTTGAAAAATAAATCTAAATAGAATTTAAATTGCTTAGCAAATGTTTCATAAAACAAATTCACTAATAAAACATTCTTAAATTTCTGTGATATTTTTTTATCTGGTAAAATTTAAGATCTTATTTTTTATTTTTAACTGTTTATATTGAAAAATATTCTATTCAACTTTAAAGTTGCGCTGCACTACAAAAGAACAAGAATTACATTTAAAATTTAATTATTTCAGATATGGAAACTGAAAATGTTACCAGCGATTTAATTTTGAATAAAATGCTGAATTTTTTAATTAGAAACTTTTTGAAGAATAGAAAAATTTTAAAAATTTAAACGAAAGTAGAAATAGCCATCTATATAAGCTAAATGCTTCAAATATTTTTTTTTAAATTAGGAATTTAAATGAATGTTTAAGTGTTGTGAAACTTAGATAATTAACTTTATCAGTTAGAAATTTCTATATACAATAAAGTACTGATCTGAAACTCAATTTATAATTACAAATTTCTGGTTTTCCCATAATTCTGTGGTTAATCTTTTGCATATAGAAACTTTTTTGACTAGTATCTTCAGTTCAAAGTAAATACTAAACAGTTACAAACATTTACAAAAATTAAAGTTGCAAAGAAACTTTTTGTTTCCATTCAACAGTTTTTTTTCCTTTAATTTTAGATAAATTGCATTCTTTTGTATTGAGCTTTAAGATGATTATATTTGTCTTCTAAAATCGGGAGTTACTTTCATTCAATAAATGAATAAATATATCTAAGAATTTCTCCTGATTTTTGTTAAGAAAATATATGTAACCAATGTTTATAAATAAGTGTTTTGGTAAGTAACATATTCTTAGCAAATTTGAATCATTGCTTGGTTTCTTAATTCTCTGCATTATAAGAGTTTCAAGTATTATATAGAATATAAATTAAAAATTAAGATTACAGTCACTTACTGATAGTACAGTGACTGATTTACGAGGGTTGTGAAGCAAACTATTACACTTGCTTCAAGACCCTTCGTAAATCAATAATTTTATAAACCAACGAATATTCCAACAGATTTGTGATATATTTGGTTATGATAAGCCCTCAATATAAATTTGTTTTCAAATATTTATGGGACTAATGAACAGCTATTAAATATTAAGTCAATTTATATTTACTACAGAAAATATTACACGAGTCATTGCATTCAATATTTTGTAATAGCAAAACAACACCTAAGAAACTTATAACACTTACAAAGCATATATTATACTTAAAAAATGTACTGCATTCTTAAATTACTATATTTTTGTACTTATTCTTTTTATTTATTGTATTTAGAAAAAGTTTTATCAAGGAAGTCCTTTATTTATATTGTTTACCAGTAGAGAATTCCATATTCTAAGATATACAATTAAAATAGCACTGAAAATTTGTGCTACAAGGAGAATTTTCTTAATCATATTTAAAATAAACTATTTGAGTGCTTTCAGAGTCTTAATCTCAATTCTCTAGTAGTTTATTCCTATAAAAATCTTATCTTTCTCCTTACTCTTTTTACTTATCCTACTATACTTTATACTGTACTATATATATTTGCTGCTTACTCTACTATATATTAGCAGTTTGTGTGAGAATTTTACTCTTTTCGAATGAAACAATGTACAAGAATTTTGTTTAGTCTTTCTTCGAAAGTTAAAATGTAAAAGTAATTTAAAAAAATCCACCAGACGAAGATCTCCTTGGCATAAATTCTCGTTCTTTTAGAAACAGTTCTTTAATTTAATAAAATCATTACGTCGGCGTGACACGTTTTGAAATAAATAATTCCTTTTTAAAAGATAAATAGAATTATATCTCAAACATATATTTTCATAATTTCTTTTTAAATATGACTCAAAGTATATAATTTTGTTACGCATGCCCTTTTAACTATTATTTCTATCTTTAAACCACTTGATTAGTTTTTCATCTAACTGTGCATTTTTATGTTCGAAAATAAAACATAGATAAAGGAAACATTATTTTCTTTTCTCTTTATCGTGAAAAAAACCCGATTTTCTTTACATTAAATGAATGCCCTCGTAAAAAACGACGTTATTTGAATCATTATTTTTTTTCGCAAAAATCTTTTGTGTTTAAAATATTATTGCTTTATTCGTTCTTTTATTTGAAGTCATTTTTCTTTCATTTGTTGTAGTATTTTTTGTTCCACTTCTCAGAGGAGAAAAAAAAGGCTCGTTACATTATTACTTTGTACAGAAAAGTAATGTTTATTGCTTTACTGTTTTTGAGAAAATACTTTTAAGTATGGTGTTTAGTTAAAAATAGAATTAAATTCTGAACAAATATTACATAAATGAAGATAAATGAATTTTGCTAATTTAAAACTATATGTTTAGTAAAAAGAAATTCTAAGAAATTTCAAAAGTTTGTCAAAGCCTTTTTTCTGACTAAAATGTCTTAACTAAAACTAACATGGATAATATGTTTTCTTTTATCAAAATTCTGTTAATAGTAACAACAAAAATAACAACTGTTATTTAAATAATTTTATTATTAATATGAATCCTCATGTTTTCGACGCATTGATGGAAAATCAATACTAACTGATAAAACACGATATAAATACTATTAAGTTTCTTCTAGTATTAATCTCTAATTTAATATATGTATGTAATAATAATAATAATCCCAGTGTTAATTCAAAATTACCAATAAGCTTGTCAAATGTAATAAATTATTGAAAAATTATTATTCTTAGTGATATGTTTATAAAATACCCAACTCGTAACTCAAGGAATGTTTTAAATTTCAATAATTTTGTTCAGAAATGATAACTTAATTCGAAAAAGTCAGTATTTTTAAGGAAAGTTTCGTAATTAAGAATAAATTTTCTAAAATTAATTTATTTGTGGTGACAACAGACACAATGTATTTGATGCCTATTTCATATCAAAATCTTATCAATTATATCCTACTACATTACAGCAGATATGGATATTGATGTTAATTTATAAAAGAGTGAAAGGAAATTTATAAATTATGGTAATTTACGAAAGGATAAATTTAAAAAGGCATTGCTGAGGAAAATGTCCTGTTAATATTTTGCGAAAAGAAACTGTTATTTACTTGGTAGAAATTTATCAAATAGTTACATTAAATTCATCAGAAGTTGACACGGTTATTTAAATTGTGGAAATTTATCAAAAAGTTACATTAAATTTATTAGAATTAAATTTTTTTAACTTTACTAGTTGATCAGTAAATTTTTAATAAATATATTTTTAAGGGTATCTATGTACTAGCTTCTCGATTATTTTTGGCTAAAAAAATATGTCGCCAAATGTTCTAAATATTTATTTCTTTTTTAAAAAATGTGGGAAAAATAAAGCAGTTAGATCTTAAATTTAACTTTATTTTTAATTGATATTTTAATGTTTTGACTATAAATTTGAATCTTGCATGCGCTAATTAAAAATATAAAACTTAGTATCACAAAAATATAAAATATCAATGCGATCACTATAAACTGCAATATTTGGTGGTAAATAGTAACATTTGGCAGCATATTATTTTTGCAAACATGGCCGTCGGAATAGTCCATAAGCACTTTTTTTTGCTTATAAAAGGATTTCTTAGAATTCAAAATCGGTTGATGTATCTCAATATTGTTTGATTTTAATTCTCTTTACTCCAGTTATATTTTATTTTTCCTGTTCTTACAATTAAGCTTAGTAAAACTTTTCCCAAGATTAAAGCTTATGGAAGGCCTGTTTTATAGATTGTTGTACGATGACTAATAAAATACTCCTATTTATACCCTATAAAATATCGAAATAGTTCGGAACCCAATACAAATGCTCGTTATTTTCCCTGAAATTGGAAATGACAGAAATAAATTCGAGGAATTTAATACGATAACAACATTTATAATAACAATAAGAATAAAACTGTTTGCCTTAATATGACGTTAAATCATTTTTACTTACTATAAATACATGAGAAAAAGCTGAATTTCTACAATTATTTTATATTCATTATTATAATAGTGGTATATAATTTTATTTTTGTTTTACCAAAAATATTATCTTTAAAGAATGTCACAATTTTGATTAAATGTCAACGAATTCCTTATTTCTATGACATAAAAATTGTGAGTGACATGAAAGAGAGTGTGGTATAGCGTGTTCTTTTAAACATTCAGCCTCATGCTTTTTATTTAATGTTTAAAACATACGTATTATGTTAATGCTCTAAAAATAAAAAAATTAAAATAGTACTTTAATATTTATTAAAAAAAGTTTAGTAACATTTTTATTTTCATGATGTTTTTTTATGTATTATTATATTACATTACATTAACAGTATTTTCATTTTATTGATATTCTTTTTTCCAAATAATAATTAAAAATTACTTATAGGTTTATATTGGCTTCTTTATTTTATTTAATTGCTGGGGAAAATGAGAAACCACCTGAATAAAGTAAAAGATTCGTTTTGTTTACATATAACTTGTTTGTTTGTTCTAAATGTACGTATTAAGATTCTTTATCCCAGATATACGTTCAAATAAACCTTTTCTGAGTTGTATTTCTTCCTTCCAACTAATGAACTAGTTTCTTTCACTATATACATTGATTAAATGTCAACAACGCTATTCTCATTCGTCTTATTTCAATGGCCAAAACAGTTTGTTGGTAAGATTGCGGTCTTTAATCTTATTTTTCTGAACAAAAAGCTATTGAGCAAGGTTCATCTTATATTTTGCATGTAGAACTGAGTAAAATATAAAAAGCAATCTGTGTTTTGGAGAGCAGAATTTTACACGGAAAATGTGGTATCAAAAAATGTCTAGTTGTAATATTTGAATAAAATTTAGAACGAAAGATTTTATCCAATTTTTCATTTATACTTTCGAATATTGATAAAAAAGGCGAGTAAAATATCAAATACAGGACAATGGAGAATGAGTTATTCGTGTTTTTTCCCAATTATTCAATCAGTAGTTTTAAAAAGTGAATCATTGGTTTCTTTCCGAACGTAAAGAGCTCCGAAGTCATCATATTAAATTTTTACAAGGCCTTAAGTATTGCAATTTCAAAATTACTATTTCTTATGTATAGTTTCAACTTAATTTGCAGATGGCTGTGGTGTATTAAATTTTTCATGGTTGCAATGTTCTCCAAGAGAAATGATACTACTTCTGAGGGTAGAAAATCAAGTATTGGGAAGCATATGTTTCGTCTCAGCTTTTAAATAACGAAAACTGCCACTTGGGTTCTTCGATATAATTGATGGAATCAAACTTTGGGCTAGGTACAAAGAATTATACAGGTGCCCATAATCTAGATGGTCAACAAAGAACCTTTCCCATATTTAAAATTGTAAAAGGAATAAAGAATTTTTGTATATATGGATAATGAAAAAATAATCTTTTAGCATTCATACTTCATCGGAGTTTAACAGTGAAATCTCTTAGATTTCTAAAAACTTTAATTTAAAAAATTTCTAAACTATAAAGATAACAACCAAGTCATATAAATGTTACATTTTAATAAATTTGATACATTAATCTTAAAAGTACTATGAGTGCAATCTTTATTCAATTTATATGATTTTAAACTCCAAATACTTATAAAACTATAGTAAAACCAACAAAAATATGATATCCTTAGTAGTTATAAATGGTATCGAAATTTTCTACCAGACCATATAAGAAATAACTTTGCCAAGAAATTCATGTTCTGTCAAAATTTATTTCCAGTTATGCATGTAGAAGCTGCATAATAAAGTAGGCGTAATTATTAAATTACAATTGAGCATCTATTGAATCCATAAGGACAAGATTTGATTTGCTATACATGAAATGTGGGTAGACAGATAAAGATTTTTCAAAAGTCCTGAAAAAATTATAGAAATAATGAAATCCAACTTATTTTTTAAATTGCGTTTTAGGTTATATGCCTATAAAAGCGATAGTCTCAAATCAATTAAATTTTATAATTTTAGTAAAAAATGAAATTTTAATTATACATTTTAAAATTATGTATGAAATTAGAGTGAGTAAAATGCCTTCACAGTTTAACTTCTAGTTTTTGTTGTTTTAAGTTAATCTGAAGAATGACATTCTTTTCTGAATGTCATATACTAGTTTTTCTAAAATTTAGAATCTTTATACAGAAAAATCATACGATATTATTTACTTTTCCAAAGTTTAAAGAAAAAGCTTCATGCATAAAATTTTTAATAAAAAAATAAAACTTATGGATAAAAATATTTTTTTCTATTTATCTTATCTTTTCTAACTCAATCATGTTTAAAAAATCAGTTCAAATATTAGCAATGATATTGATTATCCATCAACTTTTAAATGCGGACTCCATTTGTTTAATGTTTTTAAGTAACATCTTTCTGCTTCTTCTCGTTAAAATAAACAAAGTTTTCAGAGAAATAAATTAAATAAAATAAAAAAATAAAATTTTTGAGTAAGCTGACCTTCTCAATGCTTTTACTTTTTAAATATATTAAGCAATTATTATTTCAATTATTTATATTAAATATATTTTAATTATTATTTTTAAAATTAAATATATTCTAATAAATAAACAAATTAAACCAACATTTAATAAGTTGTTTATTTTTGTTCGCAATAACAATTCTGATAAATGTGCTGTTCTTGAATATAATATAAAAAATGTTTATATAGTTATTTTTAATTCTATGAGCTATCTGACTTAAATAAAAATAAATAACTTGAAAACTCATTTTAGACTCAAAATTATTTAGTAGTTTTAAAATTGCATAGGGATATTAAGGTTAATTTATAGATCATAGTACAAAATATTTCCAAATTCTAATTTAAATATTGTAAAAAATTCATATCATTACACGTTAATAGTATTTTTCTTTAGAGTGGTTTTATATCGTATAAATCCATATAAATTTTGCACTTAATCTACTAAATTCTGATAAGCTTTATTCACAATGAAAAATATTAGTAACATTCAATGTTTGAAGCGAAAATATTTTTAATTCATTTTATTAGAAACTAATTCGATATATTAAGGCTATACAATTAGTTGATTGGTGATTTCTAAACAAACTTATAAGTATTTATGAATAAAAGTAAATTATATATTACAAATATTTTATAATTGGAAAAATATTTTTCTAATTTTTTTATAGATATTAAATAATTAATTATTAAATTATAAATTTAGGGGGTAGAAAAGGGTTGTCATAAAATCCAGTACCCGGTAATTAATTTTCTGCTCGTTACAAAGAAGCTGTTATGGAAAGAATTGTCCACATAATATTTTCTTTTACTTTTCGGAAAAGACAAGATAAATTATTTTGATAAAAGTTATTTTTTCCATATGATTTCTTTCAATAATTTTATAATATTGCAGTGTTCTCAGAATATAACATAATCATGCGTGAACATATAAAATATTATTAAATAGATGAGTAGATTTTGTACTTCGTTATAGCTTTCAATATATGTACTATATATTGTGAGGAAATTGAGTTAAAATGATACACATTTGTGAGTTGCTTTACCATAAAAAGCAGTAGACATGTTTTTCTTTTTTTAATATATACAACATATGAACGATTATGGGAAAACACTTTCGTATTTAATTGTTTCACGTGAGTGAACCAGAAAAACTTCCAAACACTAATTATATCAGATGTAATATGCCACCCATCCAGTTTAGTGGTCAGCAGGCCTGACTGCGGATAGGAAGGTCCTGGATTTGAATCCTGGTTCGGGCATGGATGTACTTTGTCTTTGTCCTTTCCATGATTGAATGGAGTTTGAAGGGTTATAAACGGGTACCTATGGCATGTGTGTATTGAAGAAGTCGGAATCCACACCAAATTACAGTTCAATTGTAAAAGTGGAGCAGCGTACCACTTATTGCCAGCCTAGCTAACACTCAAAAAACAAAACAAAAAAATCAGCTGTACCTGGAGGAAAAAAAAAACAAAACAAAACGTAACATCAATTTTCCACTGTTTAACTGCAATTCGTTTTCAAGGATTGAATCTATGTTTTTTTTTTTTTTTTTTTTTTTTTTTTTTTTTAAGTTTTCGAAAAATATATGAATTGGAGTGGCTGAATATATATCATTGCAGTTGTAGATGTATATCATGCATTACATCCAAGCTTAAGTTAATAAAAGCAAACATTAGCTATCTAGAATAAGTTAATTAGACAATTTTCTAGTGTTTCGAATGTAAATCTGAAAGTGTAATTTCCACCAGACAATGTGATGTTTGTGTTTATATGATTAAAAAAAAATAGTGAATATTGTTGATATGTAGATTAAATTGGAGTAAAGATATTTTACCTAAAGTACAAATGAATGATAATTTATTTTTAATCATGAATGCCAATATCAGTAATCAAAAGCGACATTTCTCATTCTACCTATTTCTAATTTATTAAAAATACTCTACCTATTTCTAAATAACAAGCTTATTTTTAGGATATTTTATGGATAGCTTATTTTTAATCAGAATGCTAATATTCAGTAATCAAAAATGGTATTTTAACATTTAAAGTTTAGATGATTGTGTGAGTTCATTTTCCTTTTTACATATTACATAACGGTTGATACTCCAAATTTTGTTTTGACTTATATAACGTCAAAACAAAATTTGGAGAAACAAAGCGTTTTATTAAAATTATTTTCCATTTATTTTGTATCATTGAGAAATTAAAAATAAAATTCATGAGAAATTTAATGTGGTATAAAAATTTATTGTGAGCTCAAAATTTATTGCGAAATAAAATAAGCAAATACAATGTCGATGTTATGGATTTATCAAAGAATTGTAATTTTTGTATAAAGATGAAAATTATGCAGAAGTTTGAAATTTTATTACACTTAAAAATGTAATTTTACTTAAATAGTAAAGCAATTCTTTGTATTATTTTGACAGTTATTTTAAGATAATTTTCAACTCTACCCTTTGTATAATGATCATTTTTAAAATTTAATATAAGAAAAAATTTGTATTTTTGTAAAATTCTTTAAGAAGCACAAATATTCCAGATGCTGAGATAACTAAACATTAAAATTTCAACAATTTTTAAATCAAATCTATAAAAAAAGCTGAATCTAGTTTTAGCTGAGTAAAAATCTTTCAGATCAATGTAAAATACAATTTCATATTTTGTAATATTGCTAAAAATATTGAAGAAATTAATCATTTTTTATTTTATTTCGAATATAATATTTTTCATTTGCGCATACTATGTTTTAATAGAAAATCTTCAATCACTTAAATTCATCTCTAACGAAGTCTTTAATCTTTAAAATATTAAATTTATAATTGATAATTAAAAAGAAATATTTTAAATAAATATAATTTGTTTTCTTTGGCTTGAGATATTGTTAAATTACTAATAAAAATATTCATTTATGGTCGTTCTTTAATATTTTTTTCATTTTTCCGCGTACATGTATGCATTCAATTCATTCAAATATTTAAAAATATAAAACACCAAATATGTTTATTTACAATACCGTTTATTATTATATGTTTTTACTATTTACAAATGCTATTATATATACTTACAATTTTATAATTTATTATTTATAATTAGTATTTTTGTGCTTCATAATGATATTAAGAAATTTTGTACTAATAAAGAGCAATATATTAAAAGAAAATTAATTCAAGATTAAGAAATTTATCAAAAATTTATTTATTATTCATTTAAAAATTTACTTATTAAAAATTTTCAAATCATATTTAATAGAATTTCTATTTAATTCAAATTGAAAATAATTTTATTTACATAATAGTTTTGCGTATAATATCTTACATAGAATTTTAATCAGTCAATCATGTGAATTATTTTTTCAATGAAATTTAGCTTCTTTTATAAATGAATGAAAATATTTTTATCTATATTTGGTTTGAATTTATCATAATTGAAGATAGAAACACAATTAATATCAAATATTAGTAAAAGGAAAGAAATCCAACTGTAATTTTTACATATAATTCCCTCAATGCAACATATCTTGTAAATATGTAAAAAGTCTTATATTTCTAGCTTGACGAGTAAAACAGAATTCATTCTGTTTATTGAATTTAGAAATATTTTTTAGCTGAGTTGATATTTAGAAATATTTTTTACAAATAATAACTATATAAAAATATTTTTATTAAAAAAACTTTCATAAATACCACATCACAAGATTTAGTTGTAACCCTTGATCCATTAGATGAAAAAATAAAAAAAGAATAAATTCACGCTCAAACTTTTTTTCATTTTTGGAGGAAATTGGAGCTAGTTTAAAGAAAAAGAACAAGAGGAGGTAAAAAAAGATGAAGGAGCG
>JAPDSC010113900.1:0-10928 GCA_026290005.1 Latrodectus geometricus
CTATGTATAGATGATAGAGCCTCTCTTTTGTAATAGGAAGAAATCATTATACATAAAGATAAAGCAGCACCTTAAATTGTTCAATTAATCAATGCCTTAAACAATTTAATTGGATAAACAATTTATTAAACTTTTTAATTGGATAACTGTTTCGCTTTTTACTGCTAATTTGATAACTCTATCCAATATTCACTCTTGATAAATTTTGCCCAGTAAAAATGAAATGATAATGAGACTCACTAGTGAAACATAATTTCTATCTGCCTTGATATTAGTTGTTGGATTTATATTTTAAGAGCTGTTCCCATTCCAATACTTTCCAAAAAAATGCAAAATCGATTTTAAAGTCTGTAGTGTGGGATCACTTTTTTTTTGGCTTGATAATTACTTTTGCCTTTAATTATTTTGTAATAGTTACTTTAACTATTCACAATATATTGCTTTTCACCCTTAAATTGTTCATTCTTATTAAGAAAATGAGATTTTACAGTCTTATGTAAATGTTTTTCTGGTCGAATCAATATTGTTTCCCTGTACACAACTCTTGTTAGAATGATTTCCTTATCAACAAATCACTATACATTAAAAAAAAATTACTAAGATTTAATTTACTTTGTAAAAATTTAAAAAACGTGTCAAGCAATGAGGAAAAAGTTTACTTAGTAAGTTGTATTTGATTCCAGTGTACAAATGATAGAGAATATATAAATACAAAAAGTTACAGAATATAAAAATAAGTTTGGGTGCTGTAAGCAATTGATGGCATGAAATTATCATACTATACAAGAATATTTTAATGCAGAATACATTCCAGAAAAATTATCAATTTTCTTAAAATTAGCAAACTAAAGCAAAAAGAAATATGTAAATTGGTCAATAATTGGTATTTTGTTAGAACCACTTTTGAACTGTCCACTCTTCTATAGAATAATGAAAATTGTTAACTTTTCAAAAGCAACATATAGAAACAATTGGGAAGGAATATATGCATACAAAAATGATAATTTTTTCAGTTACAATACTGGAACAATAGCCAAATATACTAAATATTTCCTTCAAATGCCATAAATAAAAATAAGATTCATCCCATATTTGGTAAATTAAAATAATGATAATTATAAAATTATTTTCTCATCTTTTCTGTCGACAATTTATGGAACACGCAAATGTATGAATACTAAAAAAGGACCATAAGAAACAGATAAACGAAACACACCAAACAAAAATAACAAAACAATGTAAATCAATGGCATTTAAAAAAAAGCCACACTCATAAATGGTGTGATTAACTTTAGATAAAAATGAATAATATATTTTGACAATTTTATTATATCGGATAACTAGTTATTTGGATATAAAGGCTTGTATCATTGCATGGAATTAAAAATTATAAGTTTGTTTTTAATATTCCTATAAGAATTTAAATTCTGTTATTATTAAAATTCAAAATGATTTAAATTCTCTTATTCAGAAAAATTCTCCTAAATGTTTCTTATGAAAGCCTGTTTTCTTACTAAACATATGAAATGAAATTTATTTTTGATAAATTAAAGTGTTACATAACAGTTTTACTCTAAATAGATATGCTGAAATTCAATTCTTAGTAGAGCATGTTAGATTTTTCGAAAATGATATCAGTTTGAATAAATAATGTAAAATAATAGCAATTAGAAATTATAAATATCAATTGATTGGAAGAATTAGAAATATAAATTAAAATCTACGTTATTTCTACATGCTGAATGTTTCTGGGTTTCAATTAAAACTTAATTTATGGAAAATATTTAAAAAATTACTATACGATATTTATAAAGTTTGCTACAAAGTTTGAAGAGAATAATTTTTCAGTTTATAAAGAAATCTCCAATTACATCGTTAAGCAAATTATAATTGGATTAGGGATCCATTTTAATTAAAGCATGTAATCAATATTTCCCTTACAGACAAAGTAGAAATTTCTAAAATAATTCTCTGGAGAAAATTGTTTAACTACATTTGCCGGAAGGTTTTCTTCGCGTAACTTTGTCTTAGATATGTTGTCTTGAAATTTCTTATCGTATAATTAATTATATTTGAATAGAATTCTATTTCTGCTCATTTTCATCTTAAAATATTGAGGTTGAAGAGCCATTTGTTGTATAGAGAAATATTTCAAATAATCATGAAAACACAAAGATTATTAGAGAAAATCAAAATCATTTCTTAATATTGTTTTCTTTCAGATGTTTTATGTTATTTTCAAATATTTAATTTTAATGCATTACTCTAAAAATTACAAAACAGGTATATATATATATATATATATATATATATATATATATATATATATTCAATTTCAAAATAATATGTTATCTTCAATGTTAAATTAAAGAATTTAAAGATCACGAAACAAAAATGTAAAGGAAGTTGAGATACGCAAAAGTTTAATGATTACTGTATGTTATATATGATTATATACTTTATGTTATATATGTATACATATATTGGAATATATATTGAAAACATATATCTGACATATGTTTCCAATATGTTAGATATATGTTTTCATTTAAGCAATATAATAATGTATGATTGTCGAAAAGAAATTCTCCAAAAGCGTATTCAGAAAATTTCATTGGATAGTTTAGCATTAAACCTATCTAACTGTGTGATTTATCCTAAAGTTTCCCGTAGTTGCATATCTCGTATTTCTTATAGGCAGATAAAAACAATAAAATCACTTAAGAGGAAAAAGAAAAGTAGTTTATAATTTATAAATTCTTAAGAATTTAAAAGCATTACGCAAGTTATGAATTAAAGTATTTTATAACATACAAGGATGTGTGGATTTAAACAAATTTTTGAATATTTACTTATCTTGTTCTTTTAACTATACAAATAAAGTAATCAAATATATTAAGAATGGAAAGTAAAAATATTATTAACAGTAAATAATTCATTTATTCTTAGTAAAATTATACTCTTTAAAACCAATATTAAATCCACATAACATCAAATTATAAAGTTTTATAAATTCACTGTAATATTATAAGAAATCTATAATTATAAATTTTTCTTCTATAATTATTGATTCTTAAGAACCATCTCCAGCTTAAGCTTCAAAAACTAAATGTATTTATGTGTTAATCTCACAGCAAAATAAGGAGATGATAACTTTTTCAGCATATAATAAGACTGAATCAGCAAATTCCAATGAGTTTAAGAAGCTTACAATACTTAATTCTTATTATAAGCTTCTTAAACTCATTGGAATGAGTTGTATAAAGTGATGAACATTGTTTTCACTGGTCTTCCAGTTTAACTAGTTTTGTTTATTTAAAATATTTAATTTAAAC
The DNA here is from genome assembly GCA_026290005.1 of Latrodectus geometricus. Lineage (NCBI taxonomy): Eukaryota > Metazoa > Arthropoda > Arachnida > Araneae > Theridiidae > Latrodectus > Latrodectus geometricus. The sequence goes on from JAPDSC010113900.1 coordinate 3,336, forward strand.
ATTTTTGAATTTTGCTTAAATCGTAAATATGACCAAAACAGCCACTAATCAATCTAACAACCTAGAATATTATGTCGACAACATCTAGGCCGTTTTGTATATTTTATTTTATGTCCTTTTTAAAAGCCATGTTAAGAATTGAGTTTTCACGAGTATTATTATTCTGATCAAAGATCTAGAAAACTTTATTAAAAAGTTATTTTGATTATTTTTACATATTTTCCTTATTTTATTATTATTTAGTGTTGTCTTATATTCAAAGTAAACTTTCTTTTTTTTAAAAAATTGCGATTGTGGAATCTGTTTTTAATAGTTATGTCCGTCTTTTTGGGCATTTCATGATGAAAACGTTTTTATTAATAAGTCTAGAATCAAAACTTAGATAACTTTAGAAATGTTACTGTTCCTTTCAGTAACTACCAATTTTGGATTTGACACCAATATCAATCACATTATCTTATTTCACATGCAACCCTTTCAATTTTTAGACAATGAGTTAAAAAGATATTATCTTTACAATATTTTTGTGATTATTGAACTTTTTATTTTGAAGTTATCAATCACGTATCTTTGTAAACTAAACAGTCTATTGAATCTTAAAGCTATAATAAACTAAACAGTCTATTGAATCTTAAACTCAACGATAATTTCAAAAATTTTAGACACCTTATCTGCATTGTTTTCTAACACCAGCCATATCAAAAGATAAAATGTGTGATAGTAAAGATTCATTGACATTTAAAATTATGTATTCCATACTAATATTATTTATTTTCAGTTTATTTCGTACTTTTCCCTCATTAACATATTAAAAACTTGGTATATGTCATACTTAATTATATTTTTTCAGATTTTTATCATTCATTATACCTTTAAGAACTGTTAAAAATAGATAATAACTTTTTTCAAGCGTAAATAATCTCAGGATTTGTTACCATTTTTTCATTGGCCTTGAATACTATAGATTCCAGTTAATTTCCTCCTTTTCAAACACAAAAACATTAAAAGCTTGGATTGTCTTACAAGATATTTTTTTAGATTTTTATCATCTATTATGACTTATTTTATCAACTGTTTAAGTTAATAACTTTTTGCAAATAATCTCACAACTTTCCGAGGAATGCTTATGAGAAATTTCTTTTATATCCCGCAGAAAATCTAAGATTTATTTTTTACTTGCAGCTTTATTTTTTAATTGTAATTATTCTTTTATAATGTTTGTCAAAAATATATATGTTGAGTTTGAATATTCTTTCAAACTCAATATACATTTATGTGAGATCATATTTTAAACAGGAAAATGTGATTTTATGAGCAATATAATTTTAAAATTATTTTGGTGCTTAAATTTATCATTTAAAAACATTTCTGTTATGATAAAATTGAAAGAAATTTTGAGTACTATTTATGATATAATCTAATTCTTCAAAACAATTAATGAGCTTTTTTTTAAAAAAGTTTTATTGCCGACTACTAAGAAATGTGGAATTTTCCCAATTTGTTTTTAATTTTTGCAATTAATTGATACTCTTTTAGCAAAAATCTATCAATTTGTTCATTTTAATGATTATTTAATGCTTGGAAGTTAATAAAATCTGTGCGTAAAGTATATTTATTGATTTTTAGTTACTTATCTAAAAAGATTTTTCTTCAATTATATTTTGACTTTCCTTATTTAATTTTACTGTGTAATTTAATTGGATGTTTGTAAAACTATTTCCCTTGCATGTATATAATTAGCAAAATTATACAAATATGTTTCAAATGAACTATCAAACTTTGCCATAAGTTATGGAATTTTTCTGGATATTATTTCATATTTTTAAAGAAATAATTTGAAAAATAATTTTTTCTGATTATCTGAAAAGTCATTCATTGAGCAAACTGTGAAAGTTTTGTTTAAAAATTATTTCAATTATCTTATTTGCTAAAGTTATTATTTCAATAAATCAATCTGTGTTTTTATTAAATTGCCACCGTGCAGTTTAAATATGATGTTCATTTGAAATGTCAAAGAAAAACATCTGAAAAACTTTTAATAATTAATTTATTTTACATCCCTTCAATGTGGTTTATATTACAGAACAAAAAATAAGATATACTAAATGTTTTTCTTTTATATTATTTTTTAAACATAATAAAATTCTTTTCCTCATTGTTCATGGCGAATCATAAGTCATATACTAGAAATAAAAAAAGTCTTTATTCTAAATTTCCAACAGAGTGTGTGAAATCAGTTTTCTTTTATCTGTTTGAACATTCGCTAGTTATAGCTCATAATTGCAGTTTTATATTATTCCTAAAAGGACGAATACAAATAGCTTTAAAAACATAAAGCGGTTGATACTTTATTACTTTATTTTAACGATACAAAAGATTAAATGTTTGGTGAGTAACTTCATAAAGCAGTTTGAGTAAAAAAAAAGAAGAGACTTCTGGTAGAATAATAAAATACGCTTTATTACTCAGTCTATTTTTATTCAAATTACTCTGTAACCAATCATAATAAGAATACAATTCCCACATTTTAATGCTATTTGAAATTCCTTTATATCATATATTACTTACAATGCGTATTCGAAAAGTTGATTTTTTTTCATTTCTCCAAAAGAGAAAATAAAAAACATTTTTTGACAAAACAATTTGTGACATCAATAGAAATACGTAAACGCTGTGTACTACGTTTTAAGTACTACGCTATAAATACTACGTTATAAATACTACGTTAGAAGTATTACGTTACAGCTCAAATGTTAACATCGAATAAGTGCTCTAATTTTTATTGGAAGAAAAATTGCTAGAATTATGCCACTACATTTCAGATAAAAAACTGTGATAACTTAATAATTATCATTCTGTTCTTAGGGAGATTCGATTAACACCTCGCGACTGGGTGTTGGTAGTAATCAACTTTCAGCTATATATTTCGGTTGACTAAGCGAAAAAATTAACATTGCGTCTTTTGAACTAAATAGATTGAAATAAAAACTGAATACTATATATTTCTTTTGAAGAATACGCTTCTTTGATCTAATTTCTCTACACGTTATTGCCAAAAATGATGAAAATCCACTGAGCTCAACAATAAATCTTAAGTAAGAGGGAAAGCTTATTTAAAATTCATTGATTTATTAGAAGAAATCAGAATTCAAGAGGATTAGCTAACACAAAATGCCTCACATCTTATTGAATAATTACGATAAATAATCAATATTTTAACAATGTAAATATTGTTAATATGATGTATGTAATTTCTTTGATTACTTTAGGAAATGTTTTTAATAACAAATTGAAAATTAAGTTTTCGGTATATTTTTCAACTTTTCTCTACATTTTCATGTTAAATCAGTTGCATTCACACATTGCTGTAACTAATAATTTGCAGTTTTGTGTAAAATAAAATTCCTATGAATGCTTATTTTAGGCTAATTATTTAATTAAAATATTATATCAGCGTGTACTATACATTAATAAATACATTTATTTATTTTTATAAATTGAAAAGACTTTTTTAAAAGAAAATGTTTTGACGATATACCCTTAAATCAGAACAGAAAAGGGTTAAGAAATAAATATCAGCTTTCATTAGTTTTTAAATATGTGAAAAAAATGAAACAGTAAAGAAATAAGGATTTAAAATTTCTTTGAATGAAAATAGGAAGTACGAAACAATGACAGAAAAGAGTTCTTCACTTTTTAAATTTGAAGAAAATACTAGAAAAAATATCCTCTATAATGCACAGTTAATCATTATAATATTTTAATTTAATGCATTCAATATACTTTTTCACAGTTGTAAGTTTTTATTAAAGTTAATTTGAAATATTGTTAATCAAAGAAGTAAAGTATACATACATATTTAAAATTAAATAAATATCTTTGATATTATTTATTTTAATCTTTTCAAAACATTTTTTTAAAAATAAGCATCATATGTTATATGTGCAATATTTCAAGCTTTGGTTTACTTGGTTACGGAACAAATCATTTTGAAAATATTTTGTTCCATAACTTTTCTTATTATAAGATTTCTAAATGATAATAATAATAATAAAATAAATTTATTATTATATATAATTCCTTAATCAATTATTATTTCGATAGAATGGATTTTTGTGTCTAAAGAAGTAAAGAAGAGAATAAATAAAGGCAGTAAGCTTCCTGTTTTATTCATAATTCAGTTCTCTTATAAATAATTTCAAAAATATATTTTCTTAAGTTAGTTGTGTCTTTACTAGATGGCAGCACTAACTAAAAATTTTACAAGTTGATGTAAAGTTTATTATATAAAACAAATATTTGTTGATTAATTAACTCCAAACAATTTAAAATTTTATGATAAAACATTAAATATAGAAAAACATTATCTTTCATAAAAATTAATAAAAATATTAAATCTGCTTATTAAATAGTTTTTAAATTTCTTTTAACCATTTTGTAAAGGGGGAAAATATATACAATCACTATTTTACAGACAATTTCAGACTAAAGACAAATTATATACAGTCATTATTATATAGATTAAAAATTTTTACATATCATCCTTAAAACTTTATTTATTCCTTTTTTAATACTGCAACTCTTTCGGAAAATTTGATAAGTTAAGAAATGTTTCGTTTATGTATCAAGTCAGTTCGGAAAATGTTTTCGTCATTTTACTTTAGATATATCAGCTGCCGAATATCCTAGAATATAAAAAGTATTAAAATTTACTATTTCTGTGTGATTAAATATTAAATAGATTTTATCAAGGTCTACAACTAGTAACAATATTACGTTATACATAAATAAATATTGTTTACATAGGGATTAATAATATAATTCAAATACAAGAGACATCATTTAAATTAGTCACTTAAAAACTGAGTCATAAAATAAACCACCCAAGAATTTCTTGAAAACTAAATTTATGGCATTAACTTTGTTTACAACAAGCTTGAACACTCAACTATCCATTGATTTCACAAGTTCATCAAAGTAATTAATATATGTCTTTTATATACATTTAAATATTTATGTATATATTTAAATCAACCAAATAATGAATGCTTTTTTCAATTGATTAAATGCATTCGCAATTCAAAATTGAAGCATTTTTCTGGATTTCATAGGAATTTTTAAGGGAGTTTAAATAATGAATTTCAGTATTATTATAGCTCTTTCGAGAATAATCACAAAACTTTTTTTTTATTTATCTATCTACGTTAGAAGAAGAAAAGTTACCTTAGAAAAATATACAAACCAATCTATTTTGAATTTAAAAATTCTTATAAACATAATATTCATATAAGGGGTGATCAAATGAAAAGGTACGAAACGACACATTGAGTACAAATGTTGACTCTATTCAAAATATACACCATAGGCTTGAGCACAATGATCCCACTGATGCACAAGCGGGTGGATTCCTTGTTCACACAATTCCCGTGGCCGTATCGAGACCCAGTCCTTCACAATGTCCTTGAGTACGTCATCTGAGTTGAAGCGCTTCCCTTTCAGGTGTTTCTTCAGTGGACCAAACACATATAAATCACAAGGTGACATGTCCGGTCTGTAGGACGGATGGTCCAACGTCTCCCATTTGAACTTGGTCAATCTTATTTGTGTGACTCTGGAGACGTGTGGAAGCTCGTTATCATGGAGCAGAACCACACCCTTCATGAGCAGTCCCGGTCTTTTGTTCTTGATTGACCTGCATAGGCGTGAGAGTGTCTTACAGTACACATCGAAGTTTATGGTTTTTCTGCGCTCTAGGAATCCTGTTCTCATACGGATTGTCACATCATTTGGACGCCTCGTTTGATAATAATCTGCTCTCTCCTGCGCATGTGGGCGCCGCGCATGTTCCGATCCCAGTCAGAGACTCCAATCACATCCCGAAATATCTCGTTACGTTCTCCCAAGGCGGAATACTCAAATATGTAACTGTCATTTTTTTACGTCTTTCCGTACCTTTTCATTTGATCACCCCTTGTAATTTTATTCTAAAAATCAGACATAAGATGGGAATAAATCATGTACGGAAGCATGTCCTTACTTCATTATTTTTAAAAGAATTTTAAATGAGTAGTAGAATGAGTTTTTTGAAATTCTAGATATTATTCTTTGTCCATTGCGATCACAACAAATTGTAAATAAGTAACAATTTATTCAATGTGCAATTTATTCATTGTGCTAAATGACATCAAACACTTTTTACGATGATGATTACTGTGTACGGCTGATCTTTATCTAACATTGTAACTTTTCGTCTGTTACTCTTCATTATGAATTTCAATATAGAATTACTCATTAACCTATAGCCAGAGGAAAACCAATGAAATAGTTTATTTTATTGATTGAGTCCAATGAAATATATTTCAACTACCTTCTGTGAGAAACACAGTTGAAATTATCTCATTAGACTCAACCATTACAAAATAAATCTTCCAGAATCCTTCAAAGCCAACCACATATTCCTCCGTAATTTAGAAAAACTTTCAAAGATGGATTTGCAATTTTTAGGTGACAAGTATTGTATAATAACTCTGTTTTGTATTAAAATGAAAGAACAATATGCTTCGGCTTTATTGATTTTTTACTTTATATTTTGAATTTGCTTAAAAAATAACTTTTGTTTTGAATTATTTTCCTATTGCATTTTTATTCGTTACATTATTTCAATATTGATTATACAGTTGTTATACTAATTATATAATATTATTTCAAAGGCATCGTAAAAAAATTAAGATTCCATGATTTATGGATTCTTTTTCAATAGTTATCATAAATTAGAAGAATTTCAAAGTTTACGCAAGATTAAGACCCTGCAATGAGGAAACAGAATAAAATTCCTGCTGCTTATGAGAAAGATCTTGACAAGAATACAATTATTGCTCCTCAGTATTCAATATTTTGTAAAATAATGAAGGGAATCATAATTTTATAAAATTAAATAATGAATACAATCATATATTTATATGGTGTTTCATATTCATGAAATATGTTCCATATATTGTATTCTAACATATTTGATTAAAATATGAATATTTTATTTCAAAGTACCAGTACATTTATTATATACAATACTTAGAAAATAGAGTTGTACTGTAAATTTTCCATTCATTGAATATTTTCGCGACATTAATTTAGTTTGAAAATCAGATATGCTACTGTAATAGTGATTAGTGATTCTTCTTCATCAGGTGAAATAACTATAATAAACAATTAATTTTTAAGTACAGTAGTTGTAATAAAATTTATAATTACAATTGTCATAATAAAAGTTTTTAAAATCAATAATGAAAATGCTGCACTAAAAGAATTACACTTTCATTATTGATAAAATATAAGAACGAAACTGTATTAAAAACATAAGATAACAATCATATTTTTATTTTTTATGAAGATTAAATATACGGTTTCTTACACAGATTACATTTTTATTTCATTATTAAATATTATTATTTTACATCTTCCAGTTAAGTATTCCTCCTTCATAAGACTATTGAAAGTATTGATGTTTATGTTTATTAATAAAATAAATGATTTGCAATATCTTAATAGATATTTAAAAAATTATTTATTTTCATTTTCTTAAAATAAAGATTAAGT
>JAPDSC010113906.1:0-13300 GCA_026290005.1 Latrodectus geometricus
AGATTCGAACCAACGATTATTGAACCCAAAGACCATGTTAACCATTTGGCTTTGAATCGTGAGGATCCGGTAAAGAAATTATTGTACGCAGTTTACGGAGCAACATACGTTTACGAATTCATAAAACAGAACAGTATTACATTTGTAAAAGAGAATCGATGTACTGCCAACTGTCTTAGGTGAAACTATCTGAATGTTTTAGAACCATGGGGCAGAGCCGGCACTAGCAGCTTCGCCGCCCCGGGCAAAGAGGTAAAATGCCGCCCCTTTATAACAAAAATTAAAAGAGATAACCTAAACCCTTTCCACGAGTAATGATAAAATAAAACGAGTAAAAAAATTGCAATCATCAGCAATGTTGAAGTTTTGATACATGTTTCGACAAATTAAGACACATGGTTAAAAATTCTATTATTGTGTCCATTTGATTAAATTATAAAAAAAATTATTTCTTTAAGTTTTAAGCTATTTTTAAGTGGGAATTTCTTATGCTTGTGAGTTTTCTTGCATTTCAAATATTTTGACATTTCAAATAGTTAAAAGTTCATACATTATTAATATATATAGGGTGTTTATTAAACATGCGCCAAAAATTCAAGGATTTGTTCCCTCGACTATTCTAAGAATATTTAGTCCTTTGATAATTTTTGTGAACTCGCTTTGTTTCGAAGATACAGGGCGAACATAGTTTTCGTCAAATCCATTTTTATAATTTTTAAAATCATTAAATTTCTTGCGTTCTTATTCTAGCTGGAGGTCATTATTTTCAACAGTTCTTGTAGATTAAAATACATTACCTGTAATTTTTGGTAATAAAATGTTGTTATAATGTCAAAAATTTTGTTCGCCCTGTATCTTCGAAACAAATTTTTGCTATATGTTTAAAAAACACCCTGTATATATAAAGTTCGTTATGGGTTTGATTCCAAATATCTTAATGCATAAAAATATGGTTCATTTTGAACAAAAAAGTTTAGTATATCATGGGTCAAAACTCAATTATTTTAGAAAGAGAAAATGCTTAAAAGTTTGAGAAATTTAATTTTAGGGCCAATTTGCCGCCCCCTAAGATTGCCGCCCCGGGCAAGGGCCCGGCTTGCCCACCCCTACTGCCGGCCCTGCATGGGGATTAAGAACCCTACTCCCATGTTGGCATCACTGATTAGCATCTACTCTCGGATTTCCTAGACATCTGATACTCTTTGTTCCATTACTTCTAAATTCACATCAATGTGTTGCCACGCTGATAAAATCTATTACGGAGGCTGAAAAATACAACTCATTAAACGTCGTAAGTTGAAATGTCACAGTCTTCAGAAAAGAAACGCAATTGTCTCAGAACGTTTATCACTTCTCAGATAACTACACAAAATCCCACTACGCCCCCCCCCCCCTTCAAACAGCCATTTAGAAGGCTAGACTCAGTCTACAGATGCTTTGTGACTATGCAATTTTAATCCTTTGACATTGATCAAAATTTTCAGAAATTTTTCGTTCAACCACTTCATTTATTTTTGCTGTTCCATTGTTTCCTAAACAGGAGTTTATTCCAAATCGTATTTAGGTTTCTAATTATTTTAGCCTATTTTTCCTTACTCATCTCCATTTTTCATTGTTAATATCATTTATACAAGTCTATACTTTACATGACAAAAACTTATCTTGTTTGTATATTACTCATGACAAAAAAAAAAGAGATCTTGGGTGTTTTGTTTTTTTAAAAAGATTATTGGGCTACGAATATTTTTTCAGCTTTTAATTTTGAATTTAGGCTCTGAAAGTATAAAACTAAAGTATCATCGAAAAGCTCAACAGTAATATTTATTACTAGGTTCATTAAATAAAAACTCCAGCGCCTTTGTGCAAATTTGAGAATTATATGTTCGGCAGTATTTGCAATATCTCGTGCTTCATCTAAAATTCATTATAAAATTCAAGAAATTTGCAAGCATAAGAAGCATATTTACAGATTTGATTTCACTGGCGCAAGATCCTCAGCTGGGATAAGCTGTGCCGAAAATCAACTAGTGTTTGATAAAATTAAGTAGATAAGGTCCAATGGAAAATGTTAAGATAAATGACACACACACACAGATGAATAAAGATATTAAAACAACAAAAACGTTTGAAATTAAGAAGGATGAAACAGCGAAATATTATTAAAAAAATTCCAATGTCTTTCGTATATATGAGCAGATTTGAATGGGGAATTTCACGCAGTAACAACTCCAAACTAATGTTACTCGAATTCAACCAATTCATCCGATATCGATCAAGAGCAGTGCTGTCAATTAAAATGTGTCTCACAGTTTCTAACCACATTGGCTACATTCTGGGGAACGGGGATTATGCGAATTAATCAAACTTTTCATAACCACCGATATTAATTACTTGAGTCCACTTGTATAATCTATTATCACTTCAAGATCCATTCAACAATGCTTAGTATCGACTCCTTCAGGCAGTACAGCGATTTGAAGTTCTCTTTAAACTACAGATTGCGGTTCGATCAGCGCTAGTTCTACAAATACCAACCAAGCGACGAACAAATTAGTCATGGGATAACAAGATTATTTTTTGAAACAGGTCAATGAATTGCCTTCAGTAATTTAAAAGCATTGCGAAATATATGAGTAGTTGTCACATTCGTAAAGTCACAATTATACAATTTACAGTAAAAAGCTCTGATCTATAATTGAATCATTAACTTTCACTTTATCTTATAAAACATTATTTCTTGTCGTTGCAATGAGTCATCATGTAACATTTGAAGAATTAAATGTAAAAAATTTTATCTGCAAGCTTTTCGTATTCAACACAAATATATAAAACACACACACATGTATATATATATACATTACAGAAACTTAAAAATATGAAAAAGTCGTTAGCGAAATAATCAAAAATCAGTGAATTTAATAAAAAAACATTAGTTATTCCATGGACTGATATTGCTATTTGACCAAATAGTGATGGCCATCTTATAACACGGAATACTATAAGAAGGTTTCGTTGGAATTATATAGCTTAACAATGCGAATACATCCAGTCCTGTGTTCTAATTCTGAAGAGGTGTCAAAAAATGGCAAATTTAATTTTGTGATTTTTGTAGTATAAAACACACGCAAAGTTAATTATTTAAAAACCTTTGATTCGCTAAATGCAACGAATTACGGATGAACAATGTGTGTGTTCTATGAAGCAATAAAATTATTATGTGAAAGATTTAGTAATTAAGAAAGACTTCCTAATTAATACGCATATGCAGAAATTATTAACTTTATAAGTTGTTCGAAACTCGAATGATAGTATGTCTTTGAGAAAAACAGTTGTCTTTAGTTCACACCTGCAATATACAGATAAGGTCACTAAATTTTTTTAAACATAAAAACCGAAACCTTTGGAAAATTGTTATATCCGTTATTAATGAAGTGTGTACCTAAAGACATAACACTTGAGCATTCCCGTAAGGAAAATCATCATTTCTATGTTAAGGACTCATTGAATTTTTTGAAAATCGAAATAGAAAGTAGAGAAACAACGGCGTCACTGAATTTTTTTGATTCTGAAATAAGCTATCATCATTCTAGGTCTAGGTCTAGTTATTGTTAGGTTTCTAGCCCAGAGGGCCATATCCCTTCTATTCCTAAGAAGTTATTTCAAAAACATAGATAGACAGTAGATTCATATTAAGATAAGTGTTCCCAATAAAATAAATTGTTCCTGCATGATGAATTATAGAATTCCAAACAAAATGAACACAAAAGTTACAAGAGAGAAATAGTAAATTGAAAAAACAAGGTACAATAAACACATAGAACTGTATAGTACTTATTTTATTTATTTATTTTTTGATTTTAATTATTTATTACTTAAATTATAAACAAACAAAGAATACACAAATATTTACAAACAAAAAAATATATTGAACTCAGTACCCCAATGAAGGGCAATGAGCAAGAAATTGAAACAAAAGAAAAAGTGTCGAAAAAAAAATAAATAATTATTTTTATTTTGAACTTAATTAGTTTGTTGCTGGGCTTAAACGCAGCACGGCCCTGGGTCTGTGGAAATTAATGATTTCATAAGGGCTATAGTTCTCAATAGATTGAATTTCTGCATTATTAATTTCATTAAGTTTTTCAAAAAATCTAAATGCTAGGAATTTAATATATTTTTTTAATGAAAGGACACCTAGATTATTGCGAATTTGTTCGTTTCTGATATAGTAGTCAGATTTTGAGATTAGTCTGAGGAGTTTGCTTTGCTGACCTTCCAGCTGTTTAATATTAGTTAATGCAGCACTTCCCCAGATTGGTGCAGCGTATGTAATTATTGGTCGTATAAATGAGTAACTTATTACTCATGGATAGATTAGAATTGTACGCAATTAGTGGATAAAGGGTTGATTTGGCTGAAATTAATTTAAATTTAGTTTTCCTAATATGTGATTTCCAGGTGAGTCTTTTATCTAGTGTAAGTCCGAGGTAATCAACGGTATCTGACCAGGGGACAGGATACCCGTTGAGTTTAATCTGGGGGGGTGGAGTTCTTTTTTTAGTAAAAACGACCGCCTTTGATTTATTTGGGTTAATTTTGATTTTCCAAATATCTAGCCATTTTTCAATAGCCATGATATGTTCGGAGATGTGAGCATGAATTTTCCACATTTTTGTGCTGGCCGCCAGTACAGCAGTGTCATCAGCAAACAAACAGAGCATAGTGTTGGGATGCTGAGGAATATCGTTGACGTAGATGTTGAATAAAAACGGACCCAGCAGGGATCCCTGTGGGACGCCTTCAAGAATGGGTCTGTTTTGGGAATAAGTTTTTCCGACTCTAACAGAGAAAGTTCTTTTAGATAGGTAGTTATCTATAAGGAAAACCAGATAGGGGGGGATATTGAATTTAATTAGTTTAAATATCAGGCCTTTATGCCAAACTCTATCAAAAGCTTTTTCTACGTCAATGAATATTCCTCCCGTCGATTTTTTCTTGGCAAAACCTTTAGATATTTTCTCCACCACCCTGAGTAGTTGATGGGTGGTCGAAAGCTTTCTCCGAAATCCAAACTGCTGAGGGATGATTATTTGGTTCATCTCATCACAATCTAGTAACTTTTGAAGAATTGCTTTTTGAGTTATTTTTGCAAGGGTCGGTAGTAGGGAAATCGGCCTGTAGTTCGACGGCTGCTGCTTGCACTTGCCCTGTTTGTGGAGCGGTATGATCACTGCCCTCTTCCAGATATCAGGAAAATGGCCAGTTTTTATAATTCCATTTATAATCTCCGTTAGATAGCAAATTGCTCTGATTGGTAACTGTTTAATAATTTTATTGGTAATCAAATCATGACCAGGGCTTTTTTTTGGCTTAAGATTTTTAATGGTCATTTCAATTTCAGATGCCGGTGTTTCAACAGGGAATTGGTGAATATAATTTTTATTATAAAATTCAAGAATTGCATTGTTGATAGCATTATCAGTTAGCGGTTTATTAATGTTATTTGGTTGAAATTGCTTTTCTAGACTGGCTGCCAGACATTCTGCCTTTTCAAAGTCCGTTAGTGCGACTTTCACACCATCTATAAGGAGGGGAATACACTCTTTGGTTTTTTTTTCCGCTTGTTAATTGCTCTCTAGAAGGATCCATCATCCACATTGAGGCTTTTTAAATAATTGCTATAGGATTTTTGGTTAAAATCAGTAATATTTTTGATTTGTCGTTTTAATGAGTTAATTTGATTTTTAATAAACGGGCATCTGGTGCGATTATGGATCTTCCTCAATTTATTACGGTTTTTGATAAGGTTAATTATGTTGTCAGGAAGATAGTTTATAGACTGCTTAGGTTTAAAGAATTTACTAGACTCTAATGAACTATTAATTATGGAAGTTAGATTTGAGACACTATTGTCGATTAAAAGCGGAGTGTTGATAGACTTGAATGCAGAGTCCTTAATTAGTTTATTCTCTTTTTCTCTAAATTTATTCCAATTATAACAAGTTTTTAGAAATTCGCTTTCCTGTTGTGATGAGTTGCTGTAATAGATTAATACCGGAAAGTGATCTTAACTGAATTTTTTTGATTCTGAAATAAGCTATCATCATTCTACCGGAATTAACGATTCAACTTATTCCCAATTCAAGCCTAAGCCTCAGTGAAATGACTTGAAAACAAAAGCGATAAATATTGTTACAACGGCCCCTGTCTCTAAGACTTCTTTTTGCAACTTTTTTATTAATACGAATCATAATAAAGAAAGTTGTGTGTTCGCTGACGCCAGTTGAGGAAAAACAAAAAATAATCATTGTTTTATTTGTTATGCAGAAAATTTCCGCAAGATGAACAGCAAATCAAAACAAAAGTGTTCTATTTGTAAATCTCGTTTATCATGCATCTTTGTTGCTCGTCTATAAGGAAGAAAAGAAATAAATCAAAATATTTTGGTCGCTCGAATTTTATCAAACAAATTGTTAAATGGAAAGCAGGATAATAATAAGCGAAATGACATTAGCAATAATTAAATTAAAGATTTATTCAAACATTATAAATCCAATGGTCTACACGGGAACACTAATTTCTGTAATAAGAAATAATTTAGTTTCAGGAAAGTATAAAACTCCTCATGGTATTGAACTTTTAACATGTGCTTTTGGCCAGAGTTTGAAAAAGCCATTAATTAATGTGCTTTTAACTAAGTGTGAAGATTGTGTAAATTTTGATGAACTAATTAATGTTACATGTGCAAAGATTGATAATTTATCAAATGATTTGTTTATATTTTTAAGTACACTAAATGAATTAAAATTTGATATTAATGGTAATTATTTAAGATGTAATGAAATCGATATTGTAGATAGTATTAACTTGCATGATAATGAAATCGAAAATGGTAAATTGAATGATGATAATTTTACATTAAAATGTGATGCCACAGAAGATAATTCTGAATTCGATAATTTGCACGACAATAATTAGAACGTGGATATGTTTTATAATAATAATTTCGATATTATTATATTTCAAGATAATATGAGTATTGACATGCTATGTGGTAATAAAATCGAGTGTTTTAGTAATGTTTTAAATGAAAGTAAAAATAAAAATGTAATTAAAACTTTCGATAACGAACTGTTAAATGTTGCCCTACGATATCTGAAAATTTAGTTACCCGATCCCAAGAGACTAATATTAATAATAATGATATGTCAGACTCTGAAAAGTTTCGAAATTAACTCCAGCTTAACTTCTTGTTGGCAAGATGGCCGTAAACGAGTTAATAAGTTTCTTATTATTGATAACTTTTTATATCATGAAGATACTATATTAGGTGAGAAAGTTGGGCAGTTAGTAGTTTCGGGTTCTCTATTTCTCAAAGAAAACTTTTCTCAACTTTCACTCAATGTAGTTTATAGAAAGGACATCTTTCATCTTCTTTTGAAAAAAAAAATAATAATAAATTAATATTGTTATTTATTGTGATTGAGAGAGTTGGAGAAAATAAAAAGGCGCCTAACTTTTGTCTACTTTGCCTTTTGGTTGAATTATTTGTCACCCATTATTAAATCCAGATATTAATCTCATTCTTTTTTCTTTTTAGTTTTTAGTAGCTGTGTGCCTGCCCAAGGGCATCTACACATTCATCTGAGATAATAAAATCGAAATTAGGAGACTTGATGTTATGAGGAGAATTGGTGTTTAAAATTTAGGCAAAAGCCTTGGAAAGAATTGCATCAGATGTTAAGAATGCAGCAATTGGTCTGACTTGATTATCCCCTGGTAGATTTTCTGCTTCGAATAGAGAACTAATGTGCCCTGCTCTGCACTTGATCGCTTGCTTAAAGAAGTTTGTATTTAGTTTTGAAATATGCTCAGTGAGGTTGTCAAGTTTAAGATCATTTCTGATATTTCTATTCCTGATATAGTAAGGAGCATTTACAATGTATCTGAGCATTTTATTTTGCATAGTGTTTAAAATTTTTGCATCAACTTGAGAGTACGAACACCAAGCAGGAGATCCGTAAGTAACAATCGGCCTGATAACTGAGATATAAAGTAGACGTTTCATTTTTAATGTCAGTTTGGAGAATCTTCCAAGTAAGGTTCGTAGTCTATGGTAGGTGTACCATGCCGCAGAAATTTTTGTTTTGATGTGATACGTCCAAGTAAATTAGCTGTTGATATTTATTCCTAAGTAGTTTGCTTTTTTGACCGTTTCAATATCTTGCCCAAAAATATGAAGTTTATTGGTATTGGGATGTTTACGACTTTTACTTTTGATTATAAGTAATTTTGATTTTGACACATTTATGGCAACTTTCCATTTTGTGCACCACTCTTCAATGTCACTAATTTTATTTTGAAGTTTCTGAATGGCAAGATTCGGATTTTTTGATCTTACTACTATACCAGTGTCATCTGCGTAGAAGGCAGTTATGCTGAGATTTCGTTAAATAGCAAATACAAATGCATGTGTTGAAAAATGTATAGTTATTCTAAATTTTAATATTTGCCATGCTGGAGGAATTTCGCATAAATTAATTATAAAAACAAGAAAGCAAGATCATATATATATATATATATATATATATATATATATATATATATATATATTCACATAATTATAATTAACTATTTTTTTTTATCTAAAAATTCAGAATTATAAAAAAAATTATAAATAATAATTAGTTTTTAAAAATATTTTCTAAGTTTTTGTAAGGATATAAATGTTAAATTTTCAACCAAACGTAAATATTAAGTGTACCAAGTTAGTCAGTTTTATTTTTTTATTCAATTGAAAAGCATTCATGATATTGCAGTTTTATGATTGAATTATTTTGAGAATTATTAATAGTACAATGTATGATTTGATGTCAAGAAATTTTCACTCTCTCTCTCTTATTGTATTCATTAATTTAGGTAACACATTTATTTGCAGTCTGCATGGAGCACAAATTCTTCAATCCATTAGTTATGTTAACATTTTTCACAACTCTTGACACTCAGAAACATTGAATTGTTATAAAAAAATTAAGAGTTTATTTACCGAAAATTGTAACAAAACACTTAAAATCACCGAAGAAATCATCAAACCGGAGTACTCTATTTGATTCTGTTTGAACGCAAGAGGGCGCTGATCATCGTTGCAATTTATATTTTTTACATAACTAGTCTTTCTTCGTTTTGTAGTTGTAGGAGCATCTTGTTTCTCACATTAAGACGTTTTAACAACCTAACGAATTTGTGATTATTTTTCTTTTATTTAATATTTTTTTAACCTTTAATTCATTTAGAAAGTGTCATTTTTTTTTCTGGGACCCATTTAGTTTAAGTTTTTGGTTGTTCGAATTTTATTCAATCACCAAATGATGATTTTATTAGTTTTAATTTAAAATCCAGAAATCTTATATAGATTAATCTTATATATGGATCAAGTCTAATATGAATAAAACTATTCATGACTAATAAAATATTAAACTTAAAATAAAAAAAAGGCTGGAAAAAACTACATATCTATAATTTATTTTTAATTCCTATTTACAATTTCGGTGTTAAGAAAACTTTTGGTGGGAAGTTTATTGTCCTGCAACAAATTGCACCTCTGAAGTACTGGCGAATTCTTAATTACCGATTGAGGTGCCCATTTTGACAAATTTCCATTTGAGATGTTTATTTAATTCTTATTCTAAAAGGATCTGAGATAAATTAGGTAATACTGCATTATGCACACATTGCGCAAGGCAGCTCTTGAAAAATAATCGCCTCCCTCTCTAACAAAACTAGATCCATGATAGGTACAGACGGCAAGTAAAATCAGTAATTCGATAACTACAATGTGATAACAGGTGAGTTGAGGGTGGGCTATCCGGAAGACCGCCCAAGTATACGGAGAAAGGGCTACAAACTTTATGCTATTTCCCTTAAACACATAAAAAACTTTTTTCAATTCTTAGGCTTTTATTTTTATTAATTGATTTTCTGATAAAGATGTACTATTTGAACATATAATAATAATAATCATTATTAAAAAGAGAAAATCATTTTTGGCGTGAAGAAGTTGATAATTTTTTTTATAAACATTTTTATAATTTTCCGATTGAGTTTATTGTATTTTTTTTTTTTTTAATTTTCTATTCTTTGTTTACTATGAATAGAATCCTTTGATATTGCCTCTTTTGTTCAGATTTCTTAATAAAGATCAAAAATAATGAAGCAGACTATAATTATCTCACTTAATCAAAAATTATGAAAATTGAATTGGAATTTTTTAAAACTTTTTGATTTTTAGAGGCTTTTGGCAAATTTTCACTCTCAAATCACTTAACAAAACAATGGAAATAAAATATTCTTTTTTTATTTATAAAAAATCTCTTGTTTGGAATTCCGTGAAAGGATAAAGGGTTATTATTCGTTTTGTCGGTTGTGTATCATAAGCCTGCTTTCATGTTAAAAAAAAATCACTGACGGTATTACAGATAATTGTCTTATTTCGTCCCAAAATGGAAGTGCAGCAATTTTTTTCTTTAATTAAAAGTAATCGAAATTTTGCAATACAAGAAAGTTTTATCTAGAGGAAAGCTAAATACTGTTAGTTAATGGGAAAAAAATACGTTTATGCTTGAGCCTATTTCATGTTTTTTCTCTAATATTATACCCTTTGAAAAATGTCCAGATAAGTTTTTTACACTTACTATAATTTTGTTTTATCATATATAAAATTACAAGTCTGTTTAGTTAAAATATGAACCATGAGTGTGTATGTGTGTGTGCTTTCCTTACTTTAATTACTCTCTGAGGTTGGCAATGGTATATGTGCGTGTATGTGTTAACAATGAAGTCCAGAAATTAATTATATAGACTGTCCAGGTAAACGCAAATTACCTGGACAATCTATATAATTAATTTAACTAGGGAGATCCGTTAAATGTTATTCGTTTCATTTCTCAAAATATCTTAGAGTACAATCTTTAAATTACTCAGATAATCTGTGTTAATCATTCTTTATGAATGATTAATACGAAATGAATACAGAAAAGATATATTTCTTAAATAACAACAGCATTTCTGTATACTTATATTAGTATTAATTTATTTTTCTATAAAAAATTCAAGTTTTATGAAACAATAAATAAATTAGATGTTTTAATCAATAAAATCAATTAAAAACTGTAAGTAATTAAATGCTTTAAAAACTGCAGAATCCTTTACAATTGTGCGTTTTATAAAGATTCTGTGAGCTGCCGTTATATCATTCTATCTAATCCCATTAGATGGTTAAAGCACCTATACATCTCGAATAACAGGGAACCAATAAAAAGTGGCTTTCGAAACCAGAGCCAAAAGAGGCCACACATTCGGTGGACCGTAGATTTACTAGTTTTTCAGGTATACTTATCCCACAGGAGTTTGAACTTTGCTCTGGAGGTCGATAAAAACCAATGTCATCTCTCTGGTTAGACAGCATTGAAAAAGATCTTGGAATGATCGGTGCTGGAAGAGAGGGAGGACAATGGCGTCTCACAGGACAAGATGGCCGAGAAGAAATGGCTTATATAATTACAATACAGAAAATCTACACATTATTATTTATTTATTTTTATGAATTATAAGCAATCAAGCCAATTCATTAAAAATATATCGATATATATAAATCATTTGAAAAAATAAACTTCGAAAAACAACTTAAGTTTTTACGGAAAATGTTAATGCGTAAATTACCAAATTAACGTGAGGAAAATTTCTGATTTAGACAACTAATACAGAAATTCAAGTTAATCTGTATATTAGTAATATGCACTTAATAATATTTAAGCATTTGAAAGCAGAGACTAACATCCTGTATTCCGGACAAATAAAATAAGGATTTTAATAAGTCATTGAAATTTTTCATTGTAAGAATCATGTGTACCATAAAAATATTAAAACAAACATAAAAATATTCCGAAATATTGCAAATTAGAATGTTATATTTAAATTGTAACTTTAAATTATTGTAAAATATCTAATTTGTAACTTTAAAATATTAAAACACACACATATACATGTTATCTGTCATATAAGCAGTGACAAATAATAAACCGAAAAATATTAAATCTCTGTTGTTTCATCATATACCTAGCCTTGAGTTGGGCTCTACCAGTTTAATATAAGCAGCCGGCTGAAAGTCTAGAAAACTCCTCAATACATTGCCAACCAACCCCAGAGTTATTAGTATATGGCGCAGCTTGCGCTTTTCGGACCTTGCGCCACAAAACACAACCCAGGAATTATCATTTCATGTGGAGGACATTGTGACCACAACATATATAACTTGCCCCCTACCGCCATTTACATTAGAGAAAACGACAGATTTTTGTTTGTGTCAGGATTTGAACTCACTGTTGTTGGCGCCAGCACTTTGAATCTTGTTGGCATTTATTCCTTTCACCAAGCGCTCCAACAACCCCAAAAAGCTATAAAAAACAAAAACTCAAGATCAGTCATCGTACCGTTATTACTTCGTATAGATTGTATTTTTGATATACTCTTGTGTATTTGAATTTCAATATAATAGTACTTTAAGTTTCTTTGTAAGTAGTAATTAAAAAAAGGAATAATGTCGACTAATTATTCTTGACTTTTTACACTACATTTTTTGGATTGTCTGAGCCGGAGAACAAATTAGAAATTATGCCGTCTATCAAGTCATTAAATTGAAAACGCGGCAATATTCAAGCCCAATTAACTAAACTTTCGTCGAAACCACTGGGAGATATAGAAGAAACTGCATTTCTTGCAGTTCTAGATTCATTGGAGATTATAAAAACAAATTTGAAGTCTCCAAAAATAAATATTTTGAAATCGAAAATGACGATGAATTTAAAAAAGCTGAAAAAATACTGGATAAAATTAATGAAGATATTCAAGAATTTCAGGTGGGTGCAAAACTTTTTCTTTTCAAATCTATTGAAATTGAAAATAATGTTCTATTTGTGAGAAAGGTGTTCGTTTACCTGAAATTCACTTACCACAATTTGATGGTCAATTTTATAACTAGAGCTCTTTTAAGCAACAGTTTCAAAATGTAATAGAAAATAATTTAACATTATCAGACTCTTAGAAGTTTTACTATTTAAATGCTTGTCTTAAAGGTACTGCAAAACAGGTTCAGTCACCAAATTATAAATATGAGTCGTTGCTTAAAGCTCTCACGCTTCGTTACGAGAATACCAAACTCATTTTTGAAACTCGTGTACAAAATATAATTAATTGCAAGCCATTAACTAAAGAACACCCTTTAGAACAAATCATTCCTAAAAAA
>JAPDSC010113914.1:0-21813 GCA_026290005.1 Latrodectus geometricus
AAGCAATTTCTAGATTCAGAAAAATCCAAACCTAACGACACTGATTAACTCTTTCGGCAACTGGCATCCATAACTTGGCAGACGATTTGCAAGTCGATTGTTCCAGATGAGGGGAGGAAGCAACTGTAACCGTGCCTGGGGATGAGGAGCGAATGAGCCGTGGAGCGAGTCGGTAGGCTCACTTTATGTGCCGTGTTTTAGAGTAACCGGAACATTTGATCTTGCGATGGATTAAGGCTCGTCAAACTTCCCCGAGTTTGTCATGGCCCCTGGTTCCGGATACCCGTAACCTGTCAATCCCAATTCTATTTTCGGAAAATATGAATTTCAAAATTATCACAGGGAATTCATTGAATATGAAATCAATGCATATAATTGGTCGCAAAACTAGTTTTTCTTAGCGAGCATCGATTAATTTTTGTAAGAATATTGAATATAATGTATATCATAGCTGGTTTTTATTCAAAATTTTTACAGTCCCACAATCAAGCTGCGAATTAATAATTATCGTTTGAATATTTTTTTATTATTTTTGAAGTTTAATATTTTATATTTTATTTTAGAATAGCAATTGATATTATTAGTTTAGAGAGATGCATTAAACTCAATTTATTAAATTATTGGAAAACATAGAAACAATTTTTTTATAATGATTACGTTAAAATTTTAATTCTATTAATAAATATTTTAACCAAATAATTATTGACGTTTTCGAAGATACTTAATTTCTTAATTATTATATTTATGATAGCTTAATATTATTATGCCTTATGATTTTCTTTTATTGCTTATTATGATATGAATTTTCTAAGATTTTTCAAATAAAAGTAATTTAATTTAGGAATTTTTTAATTTGTTGATATTCAAAATAATATAGTTTTGTTATTAAGAAAAGTCAAAAGCAAAATATGAAACGTATTTGCTTAAAATGTTTTTAGATTTACATGTTATTTTTCGATTAATGTTTCTTGAAATTATTCTATGAATATTTTTTTAAAATGATATATCTTTATCAAAATCTCAACAAAATCAGAACTACGAGAATGAATTATTAAAGGTACAAGATGAAAAGACTACAAATATATAATTTTTATCGAATACTCGCAACACAATACGAAAATACTTATAAATAAGGAGATTTTTCCATTATTCTTTAATTTAACATCAATTTAAAATTTTTATCATTATTCATTACATCAGCAATAATTTCTGTTTTAAAATTAATAAACAAAATGATAAAATCTTTACTCATTGCATTATGAAATATGGTAAGAAAATTTAAAACGTAATAAGATGGGATTAGAATTATTTTACAAAAGAATAATGATTCAAAGGAACATTTCCACCTGTATTTTTATTGTATCATTTATTCATTTGTATACATTCTTTAAATTATCCACTTAAAATCACTGAAAGAAATCTATCAATATTTTGTCACTTTATTGTCTAACAATCAGCTTGAAATTAACGCATTCAAGAAGATTAAATTCAGTGCTAATGTAGGAATTCCACATTTAATGAAAATTTTATGATATTTAGTAATTCCAGATTAGATTAAATAGAGAGAATTTAATATTTAAATCTATTAAAGTAAAATATCAAAGTAATAAAATAAATTACACCTGTTTAAATTAATAATTATTTTACTCCATTTAATTTTCAAATATAAATAATATTTTAGATAAACAGGTGATAGAGCATAAAAGTTTTAAAAGATACACTACGTTTGTTAAAAAAAAATCTCTGTTCTATCCAATATTTCATTATTATACTGTGAAAAAAATAGCATAAATATAATAAATTAAAGTTTTAAAGATAAAAAAAAGCTTTCTAAGAATGAATTTATAGAATAAAATATAATATTTAAAAATTAATCCAAAGTGGGGTTAATTATTTTATTGTATTATATAATCTTAAATTTCTATCCACGGTTAATCATATAAAAATTACCAGAAGAATTTAGAACAAAAAATTATTTTTACTCTTTCTGTGGGAATTCTAGACATTATCTGAATTTTAGACACTTTCTATGTAAATTCTAAGATAATTTTACATGAATTCTCGACAGTATAATCAATACAAAATTTGAAGTTTGAAGTGAGAGTTCTTAAAGTTACATGAATAAAAAAGATAAACTAATTAAGCATTATTTTTTAAAAAAAAATAAAATGGAAATTTCTCAAAAATAAAAAAATTTAATTCTTTCTAAAAATATTTTTCAATATTTAACCCTCTCCAAAGCCTTCAAAAGTTAGCCCAATATAACAAAATTAAGATTCTCAAGAACAAAGAATCGTTGTGAAAATAAAAATTTTAAAAATTTATACATCTTTATGGAATCGATAAGTTTTTAACTTGCAAAACTTCCCAAGAAACTAGATTAGAATAAATACTAGTTCCAGCATCTAAATTCATTGAAAGTTCTAAAAAATATTGAAAAATGTAATAAAAATATGCTTCAAAAAACACCAATGGGTTATTGTACTTTTAAATCAGTTTCGAAACTGAAATTACAATTTATTTACAGCCACTGTAAACATATGAAAAGTAAATTGTAAGCCACCTTTTATGTCTGAAAAAAAGGACTTTTGCGAATGACAATATACAAAGTGTTACAAATAAATGAAATGAATAAACAAACTTACCAGAGTATTAAGGACATGCAAAAAATATGCCATTATTTTACGAAGGTAATACACTTTCGATAATGTTGTTATAAATGTCAAAAACTTCCGAGAACATTTTCCTTCTTATTTATTTTAAATCCAATTTAAACAATAGTTTGAATATGTGAGTTGATAAAAGGATTTATTTTTCCAGTTCACGTAATTTTAGCTTGGTAAGGAAAAAAATGTACTATGGCACAATATTGGAAAAATATGCTCTGTGGTTCAACTTCTATATATTTTAAACAAAATAGCTAAACAAATGATACGTGTTTGTGTTTTCTACAAAAATATTAGAAAATATCTATATAAATATACATAAAATAATAAATATTTTTATATTAAATTTGCTCTAAAAATATATGAAAAATCTATATATTTTAGTTGAAAATTATTGATCACACTTCGTAAAAATTAGACACTTTTGAGTTTTTTCATCATTTAAGAAGCTTTGTATTTTCTATTAAAATTTTTTAACATCTATGTTAATATGATTTTGGAGGAATTTTACTAAATTGATTATGAAAAATATTTAATGAGATTTTGAATTGATTTTTCTAATATTTATTTAAATAGTTTGTTAAACTTGGTAAATGGTAATTTTAATGTCGAAAATCGAATGTGAGGATGTCTTAAGTAAAATACTTTGATGCGAAATCGCATTTATTTTATGAAAATAATGACTTATGAAACTGTTACGCGAGAATGTTTTTTGAAAATCAATATTCATTAAAATTTTATTATATGAAATACTGCGATTTTTCTCTATCAAAGCAATCCAATCTTTGTATGTTCTAAAATTGGGACACTTTTGTCAACTGTTCAATACAAACTTTAAAAGCCATTAGAATATTTTTCGGAGTATGTTTTATTTCTTTCCATGGAATTATAAATTTAAATGAAAATCTGAAAACTATGATGATTTTTATGGGTCTTTGTTGATTTATAAATGACTGGTATTTAAATTCTTTTTTCTTAAATTCCAGAAACCAATTTTTCAGTTTAAATTTTAACTGATACTGGTAAAGAAAAAAAATCTGTATGCAAAATTCTAATTTTGTTTATCCACCAAAATTTTGCCTTGCGTTCAGGAGAAAATATCTAAAAGGAATATACTAGAAACTTATATTAGGATGCTTGTCTCCAGATAAAATAATATTTCATGTCTAAATTTCAATAACAGCATTTTTAATTAATTTAAGTCATAATTGAAGTTGATTTGAATACCCATTAAAATTTTTATGAATTAATGTAATTAATTTAAATGATATGAAATTCAATTTCTGAATTATGTTCACTTCAATAATGGAAGTATGTAGTTTCTTCTTCCATTAAAAATTATTATTTATAATTAACCATTAAAAATAAGAAAAAATATTTACAGTATTACTTTTTCTTCCAATATACCCAAGTAGAAATTTTTACAAAGAAATTAATAAGTTACTAGTTTTTCGTTCTGAAAAACTATAGCTTTAATAGCAGTGCATGTATTCATGCTTTTTCTATAACGTATGTGTTTTTTTATTATCTTTATTAATAACAGCGTATGTGTTCACAATTTTCCCAATACATCCCCGATAGGAAATGCATTGAAACGCAGATAAAGAGTTCTGTGTGAGTTAAATATTTACTAAGTATTTATTTAGTAAAGCATATTTTTAAGCGTTCAATTCTTCATTCAACTTTTATTTCAACTGGTTTGCATACAAGATTATTTCGAAGTAAAAATTAGTGTTTTAAATAATAAAAAGTGAACAGTAAATATTGGTAATTTTACACATCAAAAATTGTGATCAAAAGTTAGGTACACATTTTTTACTTAAGGATCTTTAGAAACTAATATATCTGGAAAAAGGTTTTACCTAAATGTAAAGGCTATTTAATCCAAATACGTAAATGTTTTGCTCGAAAACTTCACCAGCTCTCAAGTATGAAACCCTTTATCAACCTAAAAAAATTTCAAATGCAAATTCTCAAAATCTTTTACACATTTTCTTAATTTTTAGAAATATTTACAAGAAAATATAAAAACGAACATTGAAATATTTCATATGTTACTAAAAGGAATCTGGAATCAAAATTTAGATTGCACATTTTTAAAGATAGATAAAGTATTTTTTAATGCTAGAATACGAATTATTTCTAAATGTAATAAATTTGAGGAAATGTTGATTCAAGATTCCCTCACTGGAATGTTTTTAGTTTTTCTAGTATTATTAAAAATATTTTTTATTTGTGTCCACAACATACTGCACAATGAAATAAAGTTTTGCTTCAATTAATTACTCGATAGATATTAAATCAAGATAATAGATTAACTTAACTATTATCTAGATTTTTATTTTACTCATTTACGTAGAGTATTCAACTATTTAAAAGATCCACGTTCTCATCGGAATTGAGTATCCTTTGAAATTCTCTTCTGTGACTCATCGCATTTCAATTTTTGGAATAAATTGCTTTCAGAAGTAAATTTCTTTTAATTTCATGTTAATTTTTTGGTGAATTTTATAAACTACTTCATTAAATAGACGTTAGCTTCATTTCCTCGAACTCATTCCAATATATTTTTTTTTCCACTTCGAAACGGACTAGGTAATTGAGTTCAAACTAAACTTCAAATTGAGTAATTTAGCTGGGAGATGATATCCTTTCTATGTGGTGAAAAGAAGAAAAAAATATCTCATCAAGTAGATTTGTAATGGCCGTTGAAAGGCTGTGAAATGATTTCACTTAAGTTGCTTTCATGAGAAACCAAAGTACTTTCTTTCATTTCTCACACTATGGCAGGCAAGTGGTATGAATGTACCAGTCAATTTTAACTCGCGTGCTGTTTTTCGAATTTTTTTCGCTCCACAAACCACAAAATATTTGTCTTCTTTTGATCAATACATCATAAGATGTGGAACAACTTAAGAGGCAATCGACCTTACCATGAAAATCAAAATATTTCAGGAAACAAACTGAGAATAGAAATTCTTTAAGTAAACATGTTTTTGTGAGTAAATGTTATCAATATATCTACATCGCAATAATTAGATTGGTAAGTAATTGTCATTAACCTTCAGCTGCAAAAGCGCTTTGGGGCAAATGAGTTTGTTGTATGCTATCTACATTTTTCATTCTCGGAGAAATTTCAGATGTTTCCACATTTCACATCAGGCAGTTTGATGCAAATTATTTTAATTGCCTTTTCAGTTATTTGGTTTTTTTTGGTTCTTATTTTCCCAGAGATATGTTTTTAGGAATAATTTTTATAGTTGAATTACAAATAGAATTTAATAATTAAATTCAAAACAACACTCAAAAATAGAGGCTTATTTTGTGGTCACAGAGCCATTTTAATTACCTATTTTTATGAGTGAACATTTAGTTTTGGTCTATTAATAATGGTACAATACGATATTGAGAATCAGTTACAAAATGACATTTAACTTTTTTTTCTTTTTTCTTTTTGTAAATATTAGACTGTGATTTTAGTGAACCTTAGCTCTCATTAATTTTCATGTATAAAATATCAATATAGTATCAATCAATAAACGAAAACTTGATTCTTATTTATCAATCTAAATTGTTGTATGACAAACTACAACTGAGAAAATAGTATAGCATTCAAATTAGTTCAACATTTAATTATAATATAAATACTAAAATGGAAAGCGAAATTCGTCGAAGATATAAAGCATAAATATTATATGGGCTTAAGAAAAAGTAACTGGAGATTATTTTAAGCTATGATTATTTTATTCTGATTGTTTGATTCAACATATATAAACCAGCTTGATGAATTTGAATCAAGTGATATAACACTATCTAATGTAAAATAAACGTAAACCTGTGCTTTACAAGAGAGAGAAAGAAGTTATTTGATTTAAATTCCAAATCCCTTATTTGTTCTTTTTGATGCTTCCATCAGTCGTGTGAATGAGCTAATTCATAATAAAGTTATTTATGGAAAATTTTCATAGAATACTCTCGCTGTAAATTGTAAAATAGAATGTTTTTATTTAGAATCCAAATAAAAACTAAAAAATGTTTTTCATTTTGAACAGCTCTTTTAATGATAAATGAAAAAATTCATTGACAACAATAAAAGGTGTTTTAAACAGCAAAATAGAATATTTGTTGTCTTTGTTAAATTTGTTTCTAGATGTTACGTTTTTTGACCTTGCGAGGTCAAGTATGAGAGCAGAATTTTACTAAACATCACTAAATCAATGGGGGTATCATGTAAATTGATATATTTAATATTTTTTTAATATATTCTATATATAAAGTTAGCTTTCAATAAAACAACATAAAGAAGATTTTTTTTTTAAATTTAGAAGTATAATTTAAATTTTTTAGTTGTGGTAAGCGATTGCTGACATTAAGTTATTCAAAACGTTTCCTGGTATGCTGTACAACGGTAGCTTTAGCTACAACTAATACTATTCAGAGAGAGATAAAAAAATAACTTTATTAAAACTGTCGTGCAGTTCCTTAATTCCAGAAGCCAACTGAGTATGGAAAAAACAATTAATTCAATAATAGGGATATAACTAATTGAAGAAGAGCATGACAGAATTATTAAATAGCATTAGTGACAAATAAAGAATGATGTCAATTTTCATTGAAACAAATACCACAACAATGAAATTTCCTTTTCAGCGATTATGGAGGTTTTTAGGAAAATGTCGACCTGCTCGCTTTACGCTCTAATGATACCTCAAAGCTGAGTTGACTCCCTTTTCCCCCAAGCTTAATAATGCCTGAAGCGGAAGAACTTAGTGGGGATTAGAATTATCCATCCCTTCCTACACAAGCTTTATTTCTTACCTTATTTTTCATAAATCTAATTTGGGTGCTTTTATCATTTTTTTCCATCAACACTGAACTTCAAAATAGTGAAACGTGGGAAAAAAGAACAAAATGGAATCCAAAGAGGCGACTATTAAATTATAAGGTTATAGATATTAATCTAGCTTTTAGACTAGGCATATATTACTTGAAAATTGTAGAACAATTTAATGCTATTTTGATTTTTCAATTGCTTATTTTAAAGATCCTTTTTTTCTTTTTTAAAAATCATGCTTTTTGCTCGTGACAGTTTCTACAAGCGTTATAAATT
Source organism: Latrodectus geometricus (assembly GCA_026290005.1). Lineage (NCBI taxonomy): Eukaryota > Metazoa > Arthropoda > Arachnida > Araneae > Theridiidae > Latrodectus > Latrodectus geometricus. The sequence continues at coordinate 7,777 of JAPDSC010113914.1, forward strand.
GATATTTTATGGAAATTTTTCAGCATACTATATTGTTTGTTTTTATGCAAAAAATTCAATTATTGTGTCAAGAAAATGTCATTTTCAGCAATATTTGTGAAAGTATTCAAAAGTGAAAATACAATTCGCTTATATTGAATATAATACCATAATGACTGTAATAGTTGAAATAATGTTTTGTTTACGCTATTTTTATTTTTATGAAAGGCCATTTACTTTTCTTTCATTCAGAGTTTCAAAACTAAATACGATGTGTTTATCCGTATTTACGAGCTAAAACTTATTGCTTCATAATGATTTTTATTACTAACATTCATTATTGCATGATGATTTTTTGTAATAATTAACATTTATTATTATAAAATTATTGTTATAAATGAAAGTTTTAAATACATGTTTAATACAAGCAACTTTATCTACATGAATACTTGTATCAGTCTTGCATATTCATTCAGTATCGTAATTCCTAATGCATAAGGAATTTCTAACATTTGAATATGATCACATTGCTTTCTCTAAAAAAATTATGATCATTTTTTTAAACATAATGAAGAGATAAATTTAAAAAATTGAACATGCATTGAAAACGCAATTTGCGATTAAAGGCTTATGAAAAATGTTTTACATTTCAATGTTGTATAGCTGGTAATCTTAAATTGCAGATAATGTATATTTAATATTATGTAAAATTTATGTGTGTGTGTGATTAAATTGTTATTCCTATTTAAAGATATAAATTTATAAAATGATTTAAATTATATGCAAACTGAAGAGGCTGTGGTTATTCATTTATTGTCTGTAATTACAAATAGGTTCCTTTGTTTTGATAAATGAAATGTAATCATTTATCAAAACAAAGGAACCTATTTGAGGTTCCTAATGTTTTGATTAAAAAAAAAACCTTTTAGAGACATTTAAATTTCTGATAATTATTTATTTTGATATTTATTTTCAATTTTATAAAATGTTAAAACTTTTAGATCTAATATTAGATTTAATGTACGAAATAAGAATTCGTATTAATAAAGCATCAATTAAAATTAAGAACCAATTTTTTTCATTACTTTTATAAACGTTTATGTTTTAAGTGACATTGACAATTTGCAGCCTATTGTGTAAAGTAATCAGGTGATGTGGTAGTAATATATTAAAACTGTCCTACTTCATTGAAAAAATTAAAATTTCATTAAAAATATGAGGAATAAAAAATGCTTCTAATTATCATTTTTGTTAGCATTCATTGTTACATTTTTAATACAATCGTAAATTCAAGTGCCTAATTTAATTTATGCATTTTGTAAGATATATAAAAACATTCTTATATATTTTATGCACTGTTTATAAATTTTAGTGTAAATTTCATTTTGTTTTATATTTATTTAAATAAATATTATAATAATATATGTTAAATGTTATTCTAAACTCTTTCTGAAGTGTGATAGCTAAAACTCAATTTTAACCATTTTAAATGACTGAAGATATAATTTTATTTAGCAGGACAATCCAAACTTTGAAGTTAAGTTGCAGTTACATATTATTTTAAATTAAAAAAATACTAAGGTTTAATGTTAAAAAAATTATAAAGTTTTTAATTCAAGAAAAATGTTTAAAATGTATGTGAAAATGGTTGCAAAATGTAAGGTCAACATTAATAAAATTAAGAAACATTTTTGTAAAATTAATTTATTTAAAATTTCAAATAAGCAAAGTTTTGTAATATAATATAATAAAGGAGCGGGATACTTTTTTCTTGCTTACACTACATATTTGGAAGAATTTAAACTTCGAAACTGACATAAAAAAACTTGTGAATGAAAATAAAGAATAAGTACCTTTAAAAAGTAGGGATGCTGAGAAAAATGATCACAAACGACATCATTCAATGAATGTAGCGGAAAATCACGATAATTTTGAGTGGCTGTTTTACTATAAATAGGCGTTAAATCTGCACGTTACGATGGGCAACTTAGTTTCCTTTTTGTGAAAGTTTCGTCAAAGTTTATGGAGTGAAACTCAATTTGTGACTACGGAAACTATTCTGTCATTGGAATGTTTATGTTCTGTTTAAATGGACATGAAAATAAAATATCGATCATTTTTAAAAATGTGCCAATAATTTACTGCAAAACACAGTTATTTGCGAAAAAACTTAACCTAGTTCTCTGAATAAAATACAGCCCAATATAAACTATTATTTATGTATGACATAACATTATCTAAATTTACTGAAACTTAAAATTATGCAAAATTTATTTTGCTTTATTTTAAAAATTTCATGTAATATATTCTTATGTTTCAATAATTGTAAATTTATATTTAGAATTAATAAATATTTTTAACAATATTTAACATACATTTAATGCAGTGTAGTTTTTACATGTTTACTAAATGTTTTTATAATGGTTTATTTTATAATTATCTTTATTATTTGAAATAACTTTTTCTAATAAAGATATTTAGTTATACCTTTATATTACTGAGAAAGGTTATTTTAATTTAAAACACTGCTTTATACTTAAACATTAAAGTTTTTTATTTTTTTTAAAATATATAATATTTGTTTTTAAAAAGTATCATATTTGAGATACATTATGGAAGTATTTTGAGTTTGAATTTAATGTCAATCAACTAGATAATTTTATCAACCTGATATCTGAAAACAGCTTTACTTTCTTATTACTGAATAAAAAATAATCTTATTACTGAATAAAAAATAATAATTTTAAATTTATTTAACACGATATATATATTGTGCTGACTATATAACAATTTATAAGTTATTTCATTGTAAATTATTCATTGAGTTAACAGTTCAAGGGAAAATATTCTTTGTTACAACCCTTCTAAAACTTCATAAAACTTGCTAGATTAATCTAAGATATCCGAAGAGTTTTTGCATTCAAATAATTAGATATGAAAACTGAAAATAATACAATTCTGTTTCTGGAAAAATGAATCGGAATTTAATTATATCAAATAATTTGATCTAACTGCTGAATTTAATAAAGTCTTCTATTAATTTATTGTAACTGTTATATTTACACAAATAGCAAGGAAAAGTAATCAATGTAAAGAATTAATATTGAAACTATTTGCGCAAAACAATTTTAAGGAAACAAAATACAAATTTCTATTTGTTATTTTGTAAAGAATACTAAAAATCTAACAACTACGAATAGGAAAAATGAAAAAAGAATAGTTTTACTTTCTCAACTATCGACTGTATAGTATTTCTATCTGAATATATGAACAAAAATAATTATTTAAACATATTATTTTCTTTTATGATTATTTTTGTAATTTTAAATCATTGATGAAGATAATTATTTAAAACTCCGATGACATCACTTTATTTAAAATCACAAAGCTTTTAAGATTAAAAAAAAAAATCCTTTTAGATGTATACAGATGGCTGGTTTTTCTCTTATCATGAAACAAAAAGGTTCCAAAATGGTTACATTTTATTCGCCAATTTAATGATATCAGATTATGTACGAAGACGCTTTGGGAGAGAGAAAGGGCTTACAAATAATCCAATCTTCGCTTCGGTTTGAGAAATAAAGCTCGCATACATAATTTGTAGTCATTCGTGCGTCTAATGTTTTGGTATTCTGTACATAGATCACATTTTGAGTCATAAAACAGGGATTTTATTACCAATTTGTGTACTTTTGATCGAGTTATGCCTAAAACTGTAACACGCAAAACTGCAAATACTACATTTGTTTCCGTCAACTAAGGAAAATTAGAGAAACTATAACAAGTAAAATACACTGTATAATTTGCTTTAAACAAAATATTTTGAAAATAATATTCTTTCAATTGCATAAAATCATTTGCAGAAGTGTATTTCAGTGGTGGAAAAAATAAGTAGTGTTTGTTTTCGAAATTATCTAAAAATTTCAAAAAGAAATACCATTTTAAGTAAGTTCCAAGATCATAAATAATATTTAAGAATTATTTTTATGTCATTTTTAGTAAGGACAGGAGTTATAAAAAAAGAATGAAATTGCTATTAATTTTCGTGTAATACTCTCTAAAGAACTAAAATTATTAAACAAGCTTGTCAAGTACTTAACTAAATCTAGATCAAGAAATAGGTTTATAGTGAAATCTATAAATATATTAGTGTATTTTTGCCATATAACCTGAAAAATTGCATTGTGTTACACGAAATCTACGAAAGTTTAATAAGCATTTTTTGTCATGTAACTGATTTCTGTGACTTTTTTCACTCGATTTACATCACTTAATCTTGAGATTTATTATATTCAAACAAGTGTTAAAATTCTCAACAAATATTATAATTTGAAACTTTTAAGAGGAGTGATTACTGGTTTGTTAGTAAATGTGGAGTAAAATATATTAGGTTGGGGAAAAATTTATCCATTATTTTTTCGGTAGATGTCTGTAGTGATCGCTATCTTGTGAGGTATCTATCAAACAATTTCAAATTTATGCTCATTGGAAAGGTGACATTTGACACTAAGATATTCACTTGAGGTTTTTTGTTTGATTAATTCAGTTATGAGTACAAGGTTTTAAAAATAGAAGACAACAAACAGAAAATTCGATATATTTTGATTTTTCTTATATAATCGCAAAAATGCTAACCAGGTGGCTAAAATCGTGAAAGGTGTTTATCGTCCTATATATGACTGTAACAACCAGTTACGCACAATTTTGGTTTCGTCGATTCCGTTTGGGTATTTGGATGCTAAAGATGCACCTTGCATGGATGCAACATCGTCGAGAATGTCAATAAAATATTAAAAATTATCAAACTTGACAGCATGTCAGCAGTCGTAGCTTCGCACAAGACCTAAAAATCTACAGGAAAACTGTTTTAAACCTTTTTACAAAGCGAATCTGAAAGAAGTTACAAAAAGTTCACGTAAAAATAATGGATTTCTTTTTCCCCAACGTATAAATACTATAAATTCAAATGATTTTGTTAAGACAACAATAAAAAGGAATTTTTATTAAAACAGAGATGTAAATAATTTCCTAGTAAAATCAAATATATTTTGTTAGTTGAAATTTCGGTGCTTTTCCATATTTACTCTTGCTTAGACCTTCATAAAATAAATATTAAGTGCTTTTAATCTGATTCTTATCTAGAATTATTTAATTTGAAACACAAAATAATAGTTTAATGCAAGTCAACTGTGATTCATAATTAATAGGGTGATAAAGAATGTCATAGATAATAAAGAATGAAATAAGACTTTTCTTTGATACTAATAATTAAAATGATAAAAAAATATAGTAACAACAAAAATTTATAATTTATGAAATACTGAACACAACTATAACAAAATAAACTAAACGAATGTATAATATATGGAAGGATCCTTATGACAGTAGTTGATCATGATTATCAGCATTTCAATAATATTAATGCACTCACTTTTTCTTTATAATATTGAAATATATTTTGACATAACTTTTATTAAAATTTTCTAATAATTTAAGTACAAATCATATTTTGCTTCATAAATCCAATATTTAAGCTCTTTTAATATATATTGATTTTAATATCTTACAAATTTTTTTCTAACAAGTGAATCGTTACCAATTTCATTGGCAGTCATGGTAATTTGATGATAATGACAAATATGCATTTATCTCTGATAGAATCATTATTTTAGAACTTTTGATTTTGCATGAAAGTGTATTCATTGTCTGTGTACTAACAATTTGTAGATCTATTCTAATTGGAAAAAGATTCAATGCTGAATCAGTTAATCGCTTACAATCAGCTCACGCCACACACCATGGGATCACCGTTACAAAAAATCGACATTATCATGTTCAACAACAAAATTTTATATTCCTCATTCAAAATGATCCTACTGTTTTCATTCATATTATCTTAATTTCATTTAATAGTATAATGCTCTAATAACTATTAAATAGGTCATAAATCCATTTAATTATACGACTTTTAATCAATATTTATGACATTCTGATTAAACTTTAGTTTTCTGTTACATTTTACAAATATTCTTATGTCCTAATTATTGACTTCTCAAATAATAGTTGATATAGAGATATTTTTGTGTGTGTGTGTGTGTGTGTGTGTGTGTGTGTGTGTGTGTATGTGTGTGTGTGTGTGTGTGTGTGTGTGTGTGTGTGTGTGTGTGTGTAAAATATACTTTATTACAACCACAAAAAATCGAGTATATTTTGCTGTAAATATACTTATAGAATAAATATATAAATAACCCATGAATTTATTTAAAATTAAACTGGTTTTTCCAAAAAAATATTTTTAATGAATAACAATTTTCATGAACATTTCATATGTTTGTTATTTTTAATTTCTTTTTTAAATTGCTGAACAAGGTAATATTATAACTGAAAAGTAAACAAAAATACGATATCAAATAAAATAAGCATTTATAACAATTTAAAAATGATTTTGGCTAAAATTTAATCAATTTAAGGAATTGTTTAAAACAGCACATATACTTATTTGTTGCAATATATGTAATACTCCCAAAATAATAAACATTTTAAGATTAGAAAATTTTAATAAATCTTTTAAAAATATCTATTAATATCTTATTATTTATGAAAATATAGATGTAATTACTCTGTTTAAAATAAATAATATTTTTTTAAATTTTGGTTTAATACTTATGAACTGCAGGATATTTTTAAGCTGTATTTTTAAATAACTATAATAACATATTATGCAATCATCATTATATTAATTTAAATTAAATAAAATTTTTTATACTTAAAAACATTCCGTTTACATTAAAAGAGCTTAAAGTAGTGCTTAAAAATTAAAGACTCATTATTCAAAAGAAGTGTATATCTCCAGAATTCATAAGTTTTAGAAGAGATACACTACAATTTATCAAAATTAAATGCTTTATTATGCAGATTTTTGTTCCATACATACTTTAATTTTTGTAATCATTAAGGTTTAAATATGGCGACAAATTTGTTCATTCGAAAAATCATTAATAGATAAGAGCAGGGAAATTTTCTTTTCATTCTCCCATAATTAAGGTTCAGAATAGCTTAACACACTTTTAGTAGCTTATTATTTTACTCATATAATAAGTCATTGTTCTGATCAGTTTATGTATTACTCCAATTTAGGTAAACGGAGTATGACTGCAAACGTGGTTATAATTTTAATTTATTCTGCATTTCAGGAGGATATGAAAAGGAGTGTTTACTCGAAACTATTAACTTCTAATCTTGAAAATACAGAAATCATTCAATCATATAACTTTTTTCTTTTCTAGATTAGAAAATAATTGTGATGGAAATGGAAATCTTTTAATCTTATTTCATCATTTCTCAAATAAATTAAATTCTTTTTGAACTTTTGAAAAAAATCCAACTTTTTTTAATTAAATGGTTGTTGTATTTACCAATTCAAGATATTTATTAATTTAGATTATTATATAATGATTTTTATATCCCCTTTATTCAAGTAAATGAATATATTTATTTTTTTAATTTCTCATAAAGCTTGTGTAAGGAAATGACATTGCAGAAGTTTTATGAGTATAGAGATTAAAGTAAAAAAAGAGACCTTGATTAAATTAATTAAGTCACAATTTTTTTTAAGTATTCAAAATCTGAGAAATTATTAACAAATTTAATTAAAATGCAAATTGAATAGTGTGATATGATCGTAAATTAAACAAAGCTAGAATGATCAAACAGGTATGGTCGAGTTATAAGTTTATCTCAGCTCGAGTTTATCGAGTTATATATAAGTTTATCGAGTTATAAGTTTAAGTCAGATGGAAATAGGTCGAGTTATAAGTTTATCTCACGATATATATTTATTTTCCAAAGACAGTTTATTATTTTTTATTCTAAGTACGCCAGTTGTATTCGCTAACATAATGGTAAAACAAAAAACCAACATGTTCTTAAGAAGATCGGGGACTTTTATATTCAAGAAATATGACAGTCACTGGTCAAAAAGTATCTTTCGCCACCCCCAATATATTTGTATTTAAATGTCCCCTGAAGATACAATAGAATGCTTTTTTTATGAAATTATTTCAAATGTTTTCTTTAAAATATTGTTTTCTGATATAAACTCTTGGTTTGTTTATCCCTCAATGGTCATTTTTTTGTACACGAGTGACTACAGCTTAAAAAGTATGGATCTTCAGTTTTAAGAAGAGTAAAAATCTCTGCAAAAATATCCAATTAGTGATATCTTCTCGTACTTTTCGCATGTACTACTCAAGCAGAATTTTTCTAATCCATTCACAAATTATTTTCTATATTCTTATTAAGGGATTAATGTGTAGTTTAAGTTTAAATGTTTGGTTTTTATGGCGCAAAGTCCAAGAAAGGACATGCGGCAGTTTAAGCTTGAAGTAAACGTACAAGTTTATAAGTCATCAATCTGTTTTAAGCCATATTATCAAATCAAATCTAGTAATTTATGACATGGAGATTTAGTACACATTTGTGGTCAATTTTTTCTGTAATTATTTAAAAGGAAACAAAAAATGAAGAGAAGATATTAGAAACCTTCGAAAGGAAGGTCCTGCGAACCATCTTTGGCGCTGTTTTCGATAAGAACAACTGGAGAAAAAGATACAATTTTGAAATATATAAGATCTTTAATGGCAATGATATTATCAAGTCTTTAAAACTAAGCAGACTGAGATGGGCAGGACATGTAGTAAGAATGATCCCAGAACGAACAGCATTAAAAGTTTTTAATGAAACCCCCTCTAATAAAAGACCAACAGGAAGGCCCAAAAAGGGATGGAAAGACTGTGTGGATGAACACTTTGCCATCCTAAAAATAAAGAATTGGAGATCAATTGCTGGGAGAAAGGCAGATTGGGAAAAGCTTCTGGGGAAGGTCCAGGCCCTCAAAGGGCTGTCGTGCCAATGCTCATGATTTGAAGGGAAATTAAATGTACAAAAGCTGCTACAAATGATATCGAAAAAAATTACCTTTTATGGATCAAACAAAGCAATTTATAGGAAGGATTTTCATTACAGTTTATTAATTCCTTTGAGGATCAATGGAAGTTTATAAAATTTGGTTAATACTCTAGGGTCTATTAGCAGTTGATGATAAATATACAAAACAGTTCAAAAGTGGTAGGAAATAGTACAACACTAACATATACTTTTCTATTATTATCACATTTTATAATTTTTGTCTTTGTTCTTAGTCAAACTGTTATTTTTAAATGTTTTGTATGTGCAGCTAATAGTATTACAATTATAATACGTGCTGTATACTATAAATAAATTTGAAAACATTTTGAAGAGAATATTTTTTTTAAATTTTAATATGTGGGAACCATTGATTCAATGCAATCCTCAAGTAATCTGCAAGAATTAATTGAAATTTTTTAAACAGTTCAAAGTTTTTTAACAATTAACACCGTGTGTGACCATCTAACATAGTCTATTAAATTATTATGAATGAAAAACATTTTTAAGAAAAACTTAAAGACTTAGAAAGTGATGATTGTGTTATTATCTCTCTCAGTATAATTTACTATTTTTACACCCAAGGGCTTAATACTTTCAATACAAATAAACGATTTGCTTTCGTGTTGTAGTTATGCATATTTCGAAGTTCATAATCATGACAATGTTAACAATAAAAGGTAAGCAAATTATGGAGAACATGTATATTTTACATGCTTTAAATAGTTGGATAATTTGCAAATCCCAATTTGGAAAAAAAAATTAATTAATTAATTAAAAAAAATAAAGATAAAAAATAAAAATTCCATAATTTACTAGCTTAAAAACATTTTTAAATCTTTAATTAAGGGAACAGATTTAAAATGTGAAGTAAATATGATATGGGAAATAAAATTTGCAACAATGAGCTTAAATACTTGTATTTTAATTGATGTTCAACCCCATCCCCTTACTTTATTTATTTATTGATTTATTTATTTATTTTGATATTTTTACTATCCTATTCAGTTGACATTTTTCAATGGCTTAAAACTGTTAACAATTTTTAAACATCAAAAATATGTTTAAACATATTTTCCAGCTTGTATCTACACTTATGCTAGTACCGTCATTTGAAAGATTTCACAAAATACCAAAATTAGGTAATCACAATTTATGTTGCACAAGCTTTATCAAGATAAATATTGCGTTTACACTTCTTATTAATGCAAATGTGACAGAAAGGGTGTTGGTTATTAACATTATCTGTAGAGGAGTTTGAGGATATTTAGTGTTTGTGTTGTGTATAGTAAATACAAAGTTATAAACTCATGTATAACCTAACACTTGAAAATTTTTCGTTCAACTAGAATGAATCTCATATACAGCTTATTTATCATGAACTTTAAATGTAAACACTTCAACTGAAAAATCATAAATGATAATTTATGTCCCCAAAATCTTTTATAAAATTTATTCCGTGAATTGTAACACTCAAGTATATCATTTTCTTCACTTGAAATCCTTTTCAGGTTCTAAGTCAAATCCAGCAAGTGTCTCTCAAAATAAACTTGGCAAATCGTAAAGAATAATTGCATTTTTGCACTTACGAGGCACGAGTTGCGGTCAAGCGTTTCAATGGCCATTTGTACCAGCGGGCATCCGTCTGTCAAAGATTGTGGATGGTTCCGAGTGTTAAGAAAAGTAGTCTTCTTCACGCACTTATGAAGCCGGGCACCTGTAATTTAAGGACCCGGAATATTTCTTACTTATTTTTCAATCTGAGGATAGAACGTTTCGCGTGATTTGGTTTTATGTACTACTGAATCCATTGAATTTAAAATCACATGAATATTAATAATATCGAATTCGATTGGATTATAAATAAATCTTATTTAGGTCGCTTAGAGAAATTCAGAGAAAACGTTTAAGAAAGCAAATGAATTGAATTATAGGATTTGAATTTGAAGATAGTGATTGAATCTTGGAAAGTGATAAAAATACTCGAACTTATATTATAAAAAAAGGAAAAAATAAAAGAAATTGCTCGAAACCAGATTTACCTAGTTTTCACCTTAAATTCACACAAATGCTTATTTTTATAATATGCAGTTACTGTTCAATCTTTTAAGCTATTCATTTGCAAATATATGTATTTAAATTTTTTATGCTTTGGATTATATTTTGGGTACAAATATAGCACGGTATATATAGCTAAAAAACTATAGATTTATAAACTGAAATACTGTAATAATATATACTTATAAAATGTAATTCATTTGTAAATACAGTAGTGTAATAATGTAAATGTTATTTTTAACACAGGGGGAAATCTTTTCTTCTTTTTCGTTTAAGGATTTTCAGATTAACTGATATTGAATGAAAGAAAAACACTGCCAAATCATGACATTGAAAATTTAAAAAGCTCCAGATAAGAACTGAGGAATTGTAAATTAACGATGGGATTTTATTTCTAAGATTCAAAGATTTAATATTAAAATAATGAATGATAAAAATTTTTAAAATAGTTCTAAAATGAAAAAAACATTTAAAATATTTTTGGTATGTGGCAGTACAACAGAATTTGTCAGACAATTGACTTTGTTAAATTGATTTTGACATAGTTTTTAGCATCAATGGAAATATTGTCGACGAATTTTTAATACATCTAAATTATGACTAATGATAAATATAGAACAACATACATGCATATAAAAATTGTTAAATTTATAGACACTCAGGAACACTGAAAATAGCTCACAAAAAAAGAATAAAGGTATAAGTGCGAAACACTGCAAATAAGTACAATGAGATCCGATATGCAAATGATCCAAGGTTAGTGCCAATGCGCATAACCACACAACAAGGGCTGCAATCAGGAAAAGGTCAAGCTCTTTACATAATCCAGCACAGAGTGGAATATTCAGAAATGTAATAATCACATGCTGATGCTAGGAGGACATTAGAAGAATGACAAAGAAACATGTGAGAAGACATTTCGCACTGTTAAGCCAGTTTGAGAGAAGCCTCATCATCTGCTTAAAAACAGAAGGCTGGTCAACGCTCCGTGTTTCTCTTTAGGTCGATCGTTCGGAGTGTGCCAGCAAAATATATAGGGAGCAATGGGCATGAGATGATACCCACGTGTGGCGTACTGGGTCTGGAATGACCAGGAAGACACAACGAGGCAAGAGGAGAGAAGGATCATGGGGCAAGCTCTCGTGAATCCTGTAGTGATACGCAGGTGTAGGAGTTCCAGTTATTCCACAAACCATTTCCAGACAAATTGCGGAAGCGAATTTGTGATCCAAGTGTCTTTATGAGAATTGCCTTTAATATCGCAAAATCAGCATTTCCGTCTACAATGGTGCCAGGTCCGAGCAACGTGGAATGCCTTAGATTGGCAAAATGTGGTATTTAGTGATGAATTCAGATTCGTTTTGGGAATAGATGATAACCAGGAATGGGTGTAAAGGCACCCTAGTAAACGGTACACTCTACTCACACTGTCGCGCAACACATTGCCTGCACAGTGGTAATAATGATCTGGGGGGTGGCCTGTGATAGCCGGCTGACTCTAGTTGTGGGATGTGGAATCTTAATTTGGCAGAGTTATGTTGATGACATTCTTCGACTCCACATGGGACCATTTCTAAATAGTTTTCTAGAGGCAATTTTCCAGCAAGATAATGTTCTTCCACATACAGCATGAGTTGCTCAAGATTTCCTACGTCATGTTCTGACTCTTCGATTACCACCCGCTCCTCGGACGTGTTCCCGATAGAGCATGTTTGGGACCAGCTGACGCAACACCATGTCACTAGGTGCATGATTTGTAGGTGGTTGCTCAAAATTTGTGGACACATCTGTCTCAGGACAACATAAGACGTCCAGTCAATTCGATGGCGGATGATATAGCGGCATATATTACAGCAGGAGGCTGTCCGACAAGCTGTTGAGGTTACACTGTATTTGATAACTATACAAACTGAATTTAATTAACTGTCTTGATTTTAGGACCATCTCACATCAGTATCATTATGTGTATTAGATTTCATTTCAATCTCATTCTCCCTTTTTGGTCCGTTATTTTCAATGTTCCTTATTGTATTTACATAATTATTTTACTGAATCTATTCCCTGCTGTCTATGCTAAATATACTATAGTTGTAATTTTGCAGTCATAATAGGGGATTGTTATTATATTGGTCATTTAAAATTTTAAATAATTTTATCCCAAAAGGATAGATTCGTAAATTTATATCACAAAAACATAATTATAATTCAGTCTAAAAACATAAATTGGGAAACTTTAAAGGAATTGAACTCTTATAGGATTCATTTTAAAAAGAGTAGGAAGGTCATGAAGGCATTAAATGCAAGATAAATATGATTGCATTAAATAAGCATTAAATAAAAATGAAAAGCCCAGGATGTCTTGCTCATAGCTTTTTGAATGCCTATTTATTGAAATAGGTGTTTCGGAGTTTTCCGAGTTTCCACCATGGTGACATGTGAATGCTTACCTGTATCTGTGAAATACCCTACTGAAAAGCAATTTATGAGTTAAATATTAAAATGCTTCATAACAGTTTCAGACAGTTCGGTTATTCTCTACATCGCGTAAAAATAATTTAAAAAAAATTGAATGTCTATTATTTTGTGTGCATGCTTTACTTTAGTTAATTGACAGGTTTCATATTTTGAAGGAAATATCCAAACATCAGAGGGTTGATGTGGCATTTTGATACTCTTTAGATATACTTTCCGAAAAGACTTTTCATAGATAACGGTCTGTACTCACGAGCCACAAGGGTGAAAGTCAGAGAAATTCCCAAGTACCTTTCTGACGTATGAGCAAGCAGGAAGTTAAAGATCCTTTACCTTTCATTGTTCGAAAGTCATAAAATGTAGCTTGGAATCTTCTACTAACTTACAGTGAAACTAACTCATCAATACGATACTATATTTGGCAATTAATCTGTTATCAGAATTTCCATATAATCAGAAATAAATTTATGGTAATTTTATGCAGAATAATATGTTCTTAATTGAAAAATTCAGTTTTCAGGAATAATGCTAATTTAATTTTATCACATTTTAATTAGGAAAAAA
>JAPDSC010113919.1:0-24775 GCA_026290005.1 Latrodectus geometricus
TTTTCAATTTAACAAAGTTTCTGAATAAATTTCATAATAAAACTTTGCGAAAATGTTCTTTCAGTGTAAGCTCATGAAACAACGTCTGAAAATTTTACAGACAATAGTAAATGTGTGTGTTTATAGTTATAAGAAAATATTACTTCCTTGATTAAGTGTAAAAAGTGCAAGTAAATAAATAAAAACATCTTTTTAAAGTTAAAGGTTAATTTACTATGCAAACTGAATTCTATGGCAACTAAATCTGAAAGAAAATAGTTTCTATTAAAATGAACCAATTTAAAAGAATGCAAATTGCAAAATTCACTGTTAACGATACTTATTTGAAACATTTATTAATTCGTAAAAATTGAAGTTTACTTATTTACAAAACGTACTGAAATTTTTAGATACTTTTAATTTGAAGAAGTTTGTAATATATTCAGTCATTTATGAAATATTTATAGAATTTGATAAGCTGAATTTGAACATGCCTATAAAATATGTTATATTTTAGGAGTAAAGAATTATAGATATAATTAAATATTGTGTAATTTTACAAATAAAAATGAATTGAAATAATATAATAATAAAATGATAATTACCAATTAGTATATTTGGTAAATCTGGAACTTAAAAAGTTAAATTGTATAGAATAAGTTAAAGATATAATTAAATAATTGTAACATAACATAAATAGTAACATTACATTAAGTAACATTAATTGTAACATAAATAGATCAGATTTACCTTACTAAGAAAGAATGTTTTGCTTACATTTTGGTAAAATAATGACTTAAGTAGTGTAAGGGATTTCAATGTTGAGTAAATTTTGATATAAAAAATAATTGTATTTCTTGAATGCATAATGAAAGGAATTAAAATAAGAATAAAAATAATTAAAATTTAAAAGTTTTCAAATCAATGTATAATGTTCTTCACAAAAATATGTACTTACACCTCTGGTCACCCAAACTGCTGCCAACTCCTAGGAAGAATAAGAATCATGGTAATGAGATATGCAAATCTTTATCATTACTTCATATATGCACATCACGGACGACTATAGTGCCCCATGCAAAGATTATATAAAGAGAGAAGAGACTGCCGGTTTTAAGTATGTTATTTCTTGCATGTAAGCTTTTAATCGTGCGTGTTAGAAGACACCAACAAGCTAATGATTTCAATCTTGGAAGAATACTGGCTTGCAGAGAAATTGGAGATTTTATAAAAGAAAACTAAGAAATTGTGTTAGGTATCTGAAATAGTTGGATGCATGAGGGAACAGCGGACCAACGGGACCGATCGTTGTTGCACCATCATGTATATAAGATCAATCAAACCAGCCTCATTGTACCATTACACTTGATGACAAGCATACTGTGGTTATGGTATTTATGGATCGCTCAGACATATCACGATCCATAGGCTACATATTTAGTCTGTTATGCATCATTTAGTGTCCGCTAGTACCATTTGATGTCGCATGCGATAGAGTGGAATGTCCGCAAGACATTTAATGCTTAGATGATTTTTGACTCAATTATATGAGCTTGCGCCACCAGTGGTGATGAACAATGAGGATGGACAACGGCATGAAACGGTATTGCCTTTATTGACAAATCCTACTACAATACCATGATGATCAAAATCGAGCCTGGAGGCATCATTACCAGAGACTGTTGAACAGCTGTAATATGCACCGTTACATTGATCCTGCAAATGGTTGAGGCGATGTTGGATTTAATTATTGCATCCCTCTAGTTCGCAATGAGAATAAATTATAAAATGTACCAGATAGCTCTACATCTTTGAGATGTTGGAGCCCTAGGTTCCTTTATACATTCGACATTTGCCATCACCATATTCTAACAAGACAAGACCATGTGATCTTAAATGTAGGCAATAGTCAAGAGTTCTTTACCCATTACATTGAATTGCTTCCTTGGCCTGATAGTTCATTCTATCTGTCACATATTGACAAATTACAATTTAAGCTAACGCAACAATCACTGCTCTACTAAATCAATTTTGGCATTATGTTGCAGTCAAATGAAGTGCTACATTTTAGGATACATTCAAAGCCTATGCCGAGGTTTGTGACAAGATTAGTAGCAACAATGACAACTACGCTGATTACTAATTTTGTCATTATTGACACTTTAATAAAAGTTGAAATTTCAATCTTTTAATTTGGCTAAATACATTTTTTGTGATATCTTTGGGCTTTCTTAGTTTTACATTATATGTGTACAGCACTAAAATTGTAATCTGAGAATTACTTTGTTAAAGAATTATGTTTTATATTTGCTTTAAAACTGCTTTTTACAAATTTATGAATCAAAATATGTATCACATTTAAAATCAAAAGAATGTATTTATATTAATTTGAAAGATATTGAAATAATTATTGGTATATAAATTGATTTTAAGATATCAGATATATGATATTAAGATTTCAGATGATTTATTTCTCATAAGTAACTAGAGAATATTTCTATTATCAGCCAATTTTTATATTTGCACAATTATTAGTGAATGATATTTAAGGAACATATTCTTCCAAAATATTTCATCACAAATGATAAAAAAATATAGCATTAATATTTTAGTCATTTTATAGGAACTTAGATATCAAATATGAATCCTACAACAGTTATAAAAACAATCATAATGAAAACATTTTCTACATAAATTGCGTAAACAAGATTGAACAGTAAACAAATTATTATTGTTCACAACATTTCTTATTTTCTAAGGAAGCCGCTTATTTGTTTTTATTACGTTTCGATTAAAATTGATGTTATCATTTTTTTAAGATTAGGAAATTAAGATAATATTATCTACAGAAATTTTAATTACAACTTTTCTAACGTTTTCTTGAATTTTTTGTTGCAAAGAGTTTAAAAATATAACTAGCATTGTATTATCAAATTTATGAAAAAAAATTCAATAGCAGTTTTCCGTCGTCTTTTGTCAGAAAAGTAAACAAAAGGTTATCATAAATAAAGTATTTTCGTACTGCTAAAGAGTTATATGTACTTCTCGACAAATCATTTTTATTAAATATGCATGGGAACCATGATAGAAATGTCATTACGTTTTGTAAATTTGTGCTAACAAGATTGAAATTTATAAATAAACCGAACGCTTGATTATCATTAGAATTTGATATATTGATAATTAGATTCCTAATATAACTCATTCTTAGTTATAGGAAATAATAAAAAATAGCATTCTCTCAGGAAAGAAAGTTAAATTAACTACGTCAATTAAAAATGCAATCACTTCAATGAGGAATCGTCATGAATAAATATATAAAGTAAGTGTGTAAATAAGCAAAATTGCAAAGAATAAAATAATTTTTCAAACTAGTAACCTGAAATAGAATTCCATTTTTGTAATTGTAAATGTATAGGGTTTAAAGTAATTTCTCGTTATACTTATTTGTGAAAATGATAATTATTTTGTAATAACTAATGTATTAAAGTCAGACAGTGATTGAATAAAGATTTTATAATAAATAATATAAAATAAAATAATGAAAAATAACAGACTATTAAATAAAGTTTCTAAGAATATTTCAACTATAGTATTAATCTTACACATTTTTAGAGAATAGTTCTAAGCATTATATATTTGTAATTTAACTTGCACTCATACTTTTATGATTTGCTTCTTGTATATGTATTTGATTTTGTATATACAGCTATACATACATGTATAAATACATATGTTTGAGACTAAAAAATGTTTAATATTACATGAAATCATTATAAAAACTCAAATATTAAAATTTAAACTCAAATATAAGGAGGTTCATATTGATGATTAAAATAAAAATATTTGTTACTGCATTAAAATTTTAACTTTTGGTGGAACAGTGATTTCAATTTTTTTTCTAAAACGTTTCTGTTTAGTTTAAACACTATGTTCTGTTTATAAAATCTTGAGAGATAGTTTTTATAAAACTCATAAATAATTTTATTCTTTGAAGAATAAAGAAATAATGTATGTGATCAATATTGACATTTTAACAAGATGTTTTGAAGAACTGAATTTTTAATAAGTTCATTGATTACTATTTTCAGCCAAATATTTTAATCCATGGATAATTTAAATATTAATATTAGTTAAGTTATAAAGATAATGAGATAAATAGAAGAATCACTTTTCGTTTGAATGTGTAGTATGTGCATGAAATAAAGACTTGTTTCATTGAAGTAGAATTAATTTATAATAGCAAGTTTAACATTTATATAAAATTTAGTATAACTGTAACAAATTAAATAAAAGCTCTCATTTAAGCCTTTAAAATTCTGAATAACACTAAACGGATATTGTTTAAACATAAACTTAAATTTACTCACATTTTGTAAACTTAATTCAGCTGAGACGAATATTGACGTCAGCATTAAGTTTTTAAAGTTGTAAAATTGTTTGAAAAATCAACATATATGAAGAAATACCGTTGGACAGTACCTTATAATTAATAAAAATAGGTAAATATTAGTACGTATTATTGCAATAATGGAAATAAAAGTTTAGAAATAAGCATATATTTTTTAAAATAAATGTCATCAGTAAGATCAAAGTGTTTTAAAACTGTACAATTATTTAAATTAATTCTCTTTCAAGTTTAATACAGTAATGTTGCATAAAGATTACTGTATTTTTTCGAGTAGTAACTGAAACCCGGAGTTCATCAGTCAATATAAGCTTTTGACGTTGACAAACAGAAAAGTTTTAAGAGCTTTACTGAAAAAATAATCTTAAGAGAGCTTAAGAGCTTATTCGTGTGTTCACTTACTATAATTTATCTGACAACAAAAAACTTCAGTTGAGATAGAATAGCCGAAGGAGAAACTTAGATAAACTGAAATTGCTTTTGAAGTGAAACAATTGTTTATCAACACAATTGGTAAAAGAAATTTCGTTATCAGATTTTATTAAACTGACATTACTTAGCCTTACTAACAATAATTTTTAAAGCTAAATTAAAGATAATTTTAGCTAAGAAGAATACAATTTCTAATAACATCATATATATTATTCTACAACTAGATTGTTTATAAATCAAATAAAAAAGATTATTTAAAAATTTAAATATCAACATTTTATATTTTAGTAAATATTTGACATATTTCAAAGCCTATATCACTAAGGAAGTTAAAATTAGTC
The DNA here is from genome assembly GCA_026290005.1 of Latrodectus geometricus. Lineage (NCBI taxonomy): Eukaryota > Metazoa > Arthropoda > Arachnida > Araneae > Theridiidae > Latrodectus > Latrodectus geometricus. Next base: position 5,161 of record JAPDSC010113919.1, read on the forward strand.
AAAGTTAATTTTAGAAGGATTAATTGTGTAAGAAAATGTAAAAATAAGTATTATTTAGATAAATTTCAAAATATATTATGCATACTTTTGATATGCTTTTTAACCATAAACATATTATTTGGTTCAACAAAATGATACTCAGTACATTATTTTTTATATAATATATTACAAATGATTTAAAATGAAATTTTTATATATTGTTTTGTAGGTTTTTTTTTGATGTAATGAAATGGCCATTTTATAGCAATTTATTTTATTAACATACATTTGTTTCGATCTGTTAAGATCATTTTCTTACTCAATTTTTTCATATAATTAGACTTCATTTAATTTTTGTTTAATTATTGCAACATTTATGCTTATTGACTGATCTAATTTGTGAATTATTAGTGAAATTTTATGATGAAAATATGCGTCATAAATAAAATATATAATAATAAATAAAATATGCGTAAAATATATAACCAGATTTATTGAATTAATTTTTTTATTGTTATTTATCCCACTTGATCCACAACTTCAAGAACGTGTGGCACCAAAGGTCAAGTAGTTTCAAGAACGTGTGGCACCAAAGGTTGAAGTCTGACTTTTCCTGATGATGCATTTAGCCGGGCAAATGATTAGAGGTCTAATTTAAAATCGAGGACAAAGCGTAATTAACAAAGCGTAAAGACTAAATTTAAATATAATTAATACCAGAACTATCTTTTCCCTTAGAGGTTACTTCAACCATGAAATAATTTACTTTCCCTAGCCACCACCATTAGCGAGCATGACGGATTTCTGCCTGTGTTGGGATTCAAACTCACTACCTTCCAATTATGAAAACAATGTCCTAATTAATTAGATCATAATGCCCAAAATATTTTTCATTATATTATTATTTGTTGTGTGATAAATGATTGTCATGGAACATCTTCAACATAAGTCTTCTATGTGTTTTCAAAAATATATATCAACGTATTTAACTTATGAAAGCTACTATTAGCATAGAAATAGTAGCATATAAAAAGCAATAAGAAATTTTATAAAACTGTTATACAAAATGGAATGATTACATACAGAATATTAAATTTTACTGTTGATAACCATTTCTTAAATCCATGCATAGATTTTAAGCAGTTTTATTCCAAGAATAAAGTAATTATGAAAAGTAAATTCCTTACGAGAAACCGTCAACCCAAAAAATGCTTATTAAAAGTATAAAAATATTCAAATTCTTTATTATTATTGATATATAGTTTAAAGTTAATTGTTTTTAAACTAATAAAAATAGTTTTTTTTTAATTTAAAATTGTCTCATGAATTTGTGTTTGAAATATTAGGATGTTAGGTCATCAGGATATTATAAACATGTTGATCAGGATGTTATAAGCAGAATATTGGTATTTATAAGTATATTTATTCATATAGATATTTATTTTATGTACAAATGAAATTTTTTGTTTAATGGAATAATTTTAATTAATTACATTTTATTCTTGTTGATAACCATAAAAGTGAATAATACTTTTTTCAACACTTTTTTAATTTCGAATATTTTTATTTTTATTAAAAAACTGTATAATTATTCTTGAATTTAAAAATAATTTAAAAAGCGGTTTTTTTATATAACAACATAAAGTAATCTGCAGCAGCCTTGTAAAATTAAAAAAATAGACAAAGCATTGTGTTGAATTTATTATCTGAGCAATATTAAGTTACATATTATGCAATTTTCTAATATTTTCTTATTCAGTTTACATAATATAATTTATGCTTACAAATATAAAATGCTATTATAGCTGTTTGACGTTAAATTTGTATTTATGAGTCAAATCAAAGAATTAGATAAAAGTGTGAAGAGCTTCAACTTTGATAAGATTGAATTTTTATTGCTGAAACAAACTGTTTTTTAATCTTATAAAGCAGAAATTTTTTTTATTGAAAATTAATTTTTTTATTTCTTTGCCCAAGGCAATTTGTGGAAATGCTGGCACATGATATACCTTCCTCTTTTCATGCATTAAATTCTATTTTTTAAAAGGGGTAAAAAAAAACTTAATTTTATAAAATTCGCTTTTTCCACTCGAATTGCTTTTAGATATTTTTGATTTAATTGAATTAATACGTGCTTTTAAATTTTGTTTTTACCAGATACTATGTGTTTTGCATAATATAAAATAGTTTATTGCCTTGTTTGCTGTAGTTATGATTTTATTTCATTATATATTATAGAGCAAGGCATTTTGTATGATTAGTTAGATCTTTTTAATATTACATATAATAAAAATGTTAACCATGACTTGTAACCGTTAATGAATATATAGGAATGCAATGAATATGATATGAAATAGCAAAGAATGTAATGGGAAATATTTTAAATTTTAACAATGAAGAATGATGATAAAGTTGTGTAAAGATATGCAATGAAAATATACATATTTTTGAAACATTTTCACAAATTTATATTGTAAATACTTTTAATTCATTAAAAATATTTACGAATTTTGATCAGAAAAAGTTAACTATGATTCAGTATCATTGAAAAATTTTAATTTAAATAAATCAAGCTCAACTTATTGAAAGTTTAATTGATATTTCATACCATTATGTTAATGCACAAGTAGTTTGAAATATTTATTTCTCTTAAAAAACTATACTAATACGAAATTAAGAAAATTTAAACAATTTTTTTTATAGTAAATCGATTTACTGACTTACATAAGATTACAATTTTATTATCTCAGCAAAATTTTGTGATGGTATTATGCTCTATAATTAATACATTTATAAAATGCTTTACTCATAACATTATTAATTTCTATTTTTATATAAATGCATTCCATCTGTCAAAAATATGATAGCAAATTCCATAAAATTTAATTACATTTTCAATAAGGCAGGATCGTAAAATATAAATGAACTTTAAAATATTAGTATCAATTCTAGTGGTCTTATAATTTGAACTTTATAAATTCAAATTTATCACTGAAATAAAAAGTTAACTATAAACTTATTAATTTCATAAGAATGATTACTAATTAAATAAGGTTAACTAAGGGATGTAAAATTTTATTCGTGTGTGATTTAAAAATATTTTGCTGTAAGATTACAAAAGTTTTATTCATTATCATATTAAATTTTACATTCAAAGTAGCAATTTTGAAAAATTTGAAATATTTATACATAGGCTCTATATGAATATACAAAAGTAAATAAAAAGAAATGAATTTTTTTGTAATCAAGCTTTATATGTCAACAAAGAACTTGCATTAAAGATTTTGTTATGCAATTAGTGTTTGTGCTGAATTACTTTACTTTAGGTCCATATTTGATCTGGCAACCTCTTTTCCACCAGCATACTATATTATAGGTAGAAATAATGGAAAATGAATATATAGATAGAATGAAACTAGCTGTAGTTTGATTTTAAATGAGCGAAAATAAAATCCTTGTTAAATAACCATGTAAGTCAAGGAATAATTTTTCACTTGCAAGAAGCATTATCATAAGCTTAAGGGAAAACATACTATGTAATTATTTTGTCCAGTCATATCTACCATCGTATCATGTAAAAGATTCATGATCTTCATGGATTAAGACTTCAACCAGACTTGTTCGATACGTAGTCTTCCATGAAGTACGAATACGTCAAGTACAGTCTTCAATAAGGTTATAAATTATTTGAGGAGGTCACCCTAATTCAGTCTTTTTTACTTAACTATTCAAATACATATTAACACTAGACGCCATGATGGTAAAGTTGATCAACTTATGGTTAAATATAAGATGCTAAGATTTCTTTTTCTGAAAACATGAGATTTCCTGTCTATGAAAGTGTCTTTCATTACACAGTGCTAATGGGTCTTATTGGTCCATACCTTGGTGTGGTACATTAAAAAAGAAATACATGATACACCTCGGATGTTTGAAAATATTTTAACTCCCATTCAACGAAGACGTGAAGCTTCATCACAAATGGTCATCAACCATTTGTGATGAATATCTGATCAATAGCTAAGTATCTGGTTATCAACCAACCGCCAATGCAAAGGATACTTTTTACAAAATCATGAGATTTCATTTGTTTGAAGCTATCTTTCATTGCACAGTAATGGGTGTTATTGGTCCATGCTTTGGCGTGGTACATTACAGCAGAAATACAAGATACATCTTGGATGTTTGAAAATATTTGAACTTCCATGAAACGAAGATATGAGCCTTCATCACATCTGAAGGTCACAAATTCGAACACCTCATTTCATATCACTTGAACTTTATTTTTGTCGATTTTATTTTATTATAAATGAATTATAGGCACGCTTGTTCTTGTTATTGTGCTTTCCTATTCAGGTGTTTTCTGTCTGCTCAGCAATTTGTTTCTCTATTTCATGTAATCTGCTATGCAACTGTCACACTGCTTGCGTCCTAAACGAATTTTCGAAGCAAGCTTGATTTTTAATGCTCTTTAATACAACAAGAATGTATTTCGTACCTGACATTCTTATGCCATTCTAAGCTTCTTACGCGTAGCTTACATTTTGAAGATTTTAAGCCTTTATCTGGAACATAAAAATATATACTATAAAGTATATTTTATTATATCAAACTATTAATTAAATGAAATAAAATTTATTTAATTATATTTATTGTTTATCATACATATATTATTATTGATATATCATAACATAAATATTATAATAATTTAAGAGAATATTAATTAAATAATTCAAATTTTTCAGTATGTATTTTATTTTTAATCTATAACATTAATAAAATTTCCAATAACTTTATGGAAATTTCAGAAAACAATCAGGATACAAAATAATTTATGTACGGTTACAAAAGAGATTCACATTTCCCATTTATTTACAAATATGTTCTTAAATTTTATGAAATTAAAATTTGGTGTTTGATATACTTAATTCAATTGTATAAATATGGTATTACAAGAAGTATTTACTTTTATTTTATTGTTTTCAAATTATTACATTTAGTTTTACACCTTAAAAATACACATTACATTTAGTTTCACCATTATTAAATGCTTGCTATTTAATCACATTAATATACTGTAGAAAATCTGTAGAATCATTTTAAAAAAATTCATGCATAATTTTAATAAGATTTATTGATATATTTAAATAAACATTTTTCAATATATTGAGCAATACCTATTAGATTGGCATATAATCCCTTCAATTATAAAAATACTTTTAAATGTATTATTTTTACTATTTAATTACATTCATTATTTAATACAAAATAAATATATAACAAACTGTAACTGATTCAAAGTTAACGTTCTGTTAAATACTTTTTTTGAAATATTTAATCATTTTTTATCTGTTTTTCTTCCTATTAATTTAGTTCCAAGTTTATTAAAAATTCACTATTTAAACAAAAACTTTGGGCAACTCACTAATTTCAAGTTTACTATATTAAAACGCATTTATTTTTACAGAAGCAAGTACAGAAAAATGCTTAAAATTAAACTAATGATGTAAGACATCTGCTACCAACTAAATTAATTTAACTTCTGCAGTCTCAAAACTAGTTTAACTAGCGTAAAATGTGAAGTATGTGTAAAGGGAAAATATGCACTTCAAGTAACGAGTAAAAAATATTTTTGAAATAATTAAACAATACATAATTTCAAATAGGTAAATTTCTAGATATTTGTTGAAAAAATATATAGGTCAATAAGGTCAGTAAGAAAACCTTTGAAATTAATTAAAATTTTAATATCATTTATTTTTCATAAATTAAGGATAAATTACAGAGGCTTGAGTAAATTGGTCTTTTATGATGTCATTTATACTATTACTTTATTTTAAATTTTTACACAATGTATTCCATTATTGCATATCATAAAAACACATCCACACTTGTAAATATCTGATGTCATTAATTTCAAACAATGAAAATATTCATTTGCAGGTTAATGCTCATTAAATTTATTGGAAATATAATTTAATTAAAATAATAATTAGTTTTTATACTCATGCTAAGCAATGAGTTCAAGAAAATTTAGATAAATATTTGATGGTCATTAATTTCAAACTATGAAAACATTCATTTGCTAGTTATAGCCCATTAAAATTATTTCAACAAAATAATAATTAGTGTTTATACTCATGTTAGGAAACGAGTTCAAGAAAATTTAGGTATGACTGTTTTTCCTTTTGGAAAAATTTAAGTGGCGTTATGAAATTTCATTTTCTACAACACATTTCATTATCGAAACCCTGCTTTAGTAGCTCCAAAATTAAGTAAATGAAATATTAGTGCTCATTTAAAGAAATTTTCTTTTTATAAACGAGCTTTTTTTACGACATTGTTAATATATTTCTTCAAATTTATATTTTTTTCGGGAAGTTTATCCACACATATGATAGCTTTTTCTTATAAATATATAATATTATATATTTATATATTAAGTGTCTGTCTATATATTTTCAGCATCTATCTATATGTTTTTATATATCTGTATGTTTTTATTATTTACATACTTGCTTTAAGCAATTTTTAAATTAGTGCATACATTAACGAAAGTATAATTTTTTTATTTAGTTGGTTGTGTGATTCCATGAAAGAAATTTCTCTATAGCAATTAATTTTACAAATTTTTCAGGAACTGATTTTTGTTAAAAATATTGAAAAGTAAGACAGTGTAAAATTTATAAGTAGGCTGTTTGTTATTGGTAAAAACTGTAATAATAAAGTTGGTATTTGGTAGCTTAAGAAATATCGAAATTCCTTAATGCACTTTTAATGCATGCTTAGAATAAGAAATAAGCTTAGTTAATGTGGAGTTACTTTTTAAAATTTTGCTTTCTAAAATGGCTGCTGATATAAAAAATTATGTCATAATTAAGCAGTTTAATGTAAATGGTATTTTACACGGCTAATTTATGCAATATTTTGTTATTGAATTAAATAAAGACACACATTTAAAGAAATTAAAATAATGTAAAACTTTATAAATATTATTAATTAATAAAATATTTCCAAGAAGTTAAAACAAATGAGAATATATCATTTTATATCAGTAAGAACTTATTGCCTTTAATTTAAGTATGGTTTCATAGCTATCAATAAAAATCAACAGAATCTGAACTAAAAAAATTACCTGTTCAATGCTTTTAACAAAAAAGAAAAGTTTAAAGCTAGTCTGAACAATTTAAACATACATCTAAAATGTTTACAAAGAAAGACATAAATTACCTTTATAAGATTTTAAAAATATTTATATTTAAGGATATTTGTTTCAAAAACTGTAAATTGCCATAGGTGAAATTGTTACTTATTCGCATTCCTTTGAAGTCGTATAAAAAAAACCATTTTAAGAAACATGTTTTTCAAGAAACTATTAACAATTTTTGCCGTTGCTTTGTAATTTCTTTCCCAATGATTTATTTTAACTGAATAATGGCAATCAAAAAATTTTGAGTAGCATGTTTATTACTTTGTAAATTTAATTATTGGAATTTTCTAATTAAATGCTTATTATTTGCTTAAATTTACATTTAAATTTCTTAATGTTTCCAGGAAATGTTTAGAAAATGTTCTTGTTTAATGATTTCACGTTTTTTAAAAAATAAATTTCATTTTTTAAAGTAACTTGAATTAAATTGATTGCTATTAAGTCTAAATAAGTTTCATTAAATCATATTCAACCAAGTCAAAGTTAATTTTGTGTATTTTTATTTTACTTAATTGTTATATTTGTTTAAGTTAATTGAAATCTTTGTTACATGAAACATGAAAAATAGTACCTATATAATTTTGCAGTTTTTCTTAAAACATTAACTTTTTAAAAACTTCTTTTAATCAATAATTTTTTAAGCTAGCAGGTTTTAGAAAGTTTACTAGTATCTTTTGTTTTGTCATATTTAGTAAATTTTCTAATAGTTTTTCCAAGAAAAATGTATATTATACAAACATGAAATTTTAAATTTATTAAGATAACATTAATTAGTTTTGAAAAAATGCATATTTTTCATGTTTCACAACCTTTAAAAATGACAGGAAATTAAAAAACAATGTTTGAAAAAAAATAGTTCATTTTTTTACAATTTAAAATGAAATTGTTTTTAAGCATTTTTTATCAATATATTTAAAAATGTATTGTTAAAATAATAAGAATTTTGATAGTAATTACTATTTGCGTATGTAACTTAAATATTTCTTAAATAATTAGGCATAATTTGTAAGCTAAATATTTAAAATTAATAAAAATAAATCAATTAATACATATATTTTTGCATAATAAGACATTTATTTTTTGTATATTTCAGCCCACTGCCTTAAAATTTATTAATTAATTTTTGCTTCAATAACTATCGAATTATTTTTAAGACGAAACTTTAAAAACAAATTTATAAATATATCCAACAAAAATTATAGTTTACGATCATTTTTACATTTTTTGAGAATAAAATTTTAAATAAAGTAACATTTATCACATGCGTTATTTAATTTCCTTAGCAAAATTAGTGAAGTTTAAAGCACTTAATTTACTTGCAAATAAGTATTTTCTCATTCAGTTATCGCTTCTTGTTCGCATATTTTTGTAATCTGAAGTTTTATTTATGTTCTCAGCGTTTTTTAATTTCATGCAAATCATTTCTCAAAATAAAGAAAAAAGTGAGGCGTTAGCAATAATTAGTACAGTTATAAACAAGTAAAGATTGTTGTAAATATATCTGTAGAATTTATTTTTTTTAACTATGCATACTGATATGCGTTCTAAACAAGTCATTAAAATAAAAATAATAATTTATTTAATTAACTATGAAGAGATCTATAAACACATAATCTAGAATCAGAAGACAGTTTTCTATTTAATATTTTTTAAAGGAATAATAATTTTTAGGATTATGTTTGAGAGTTTATTTATATAATCGATATTAAAATACAAGTTATGATAAAATATCTCAAATAATCGCACTCTTAAATTTTACATTAAATCTGGAATAAAGTTTAAAATATATAATGATTTAATATTTTATGGGATACTTTAAAATAAATAATTAAAAAATATTTTTAAAATTTTGCAATGAAAATTCACAAACATAAAAATTATGTGATGCGTGTGTTTCAGTTTACTGAATGAAATTTAATATATGTTTGGTCAAAAACAATTTAGAACAAAAAATATTATAAAATAATTTATACATTTAAAAATTGAAGATTCAAAATTGATGTTTTATTTATAAACAAATCATTATTTAATTATTTAAATTCATTTTTGCAATTGATACTGCTTTATGTAATCTTATTATAAAATTTGAAAAAAAGCCATAGTAATTCAATCAAGTCACAAGTTTTATTGAAATATCATCCATTTTAAACTTTATGAGCATTGGAAGATCATAAGTAGATCAAAAAAGATTAATTTAAATGTATCAATTAAAATATATCTGTATATTTTCAGAAATACACTTAGGTTAAGAGTATATAAGGGTCCAAGCTATATTTTATTTCTTAAATAAATGATTAAGAATTTTTTTGAAACACACACACACTCAGTGAATAATGATTGCGTTCTTTTAGGAATTAAATTCACAAAAATGGTCTGAAGCTAAAAAATTACATGGTAATTTCATATTGTTTACTTATTCTAAAAAAATCTTTTATCACAGTATTGTTTATATTTCTTAAATCACTAATCATCTAGCAGTTTTTAACTAAATATTTAAATCTTAATTTAACTTTCATATTGAAATGTTGCTTTCCCAATTAATTTAGAGTCGAGTGCTATCTGGGTTGGCAATATGGTGTGCGTTGCGCCACTTTTTCAACTGCACCGTAATTGGGTACGGAGTCTGATTTCCTCAGTACACACGTGCCATAGGTACCCGCTTATAGGGTAGGCAACCATTCAATCAATACAAGGAAAGGACAGAGACAGGAGAGAGAGAGAACGAGAAAATACATCCATGCCCAAACCGGAATTCGAACCCAGACCTCCCTATCCGCAATCAGGCACGCTGACCACTATACAAAGTAGACGGCATTATATCTATTATGATTATCATATAACTATTTACAGCAAATTTCCTTTTTAAAATTATTTGTAGATAAATTTCTTCTTGTAGTGAATTCATTTATTAATGTTATTCAATAAAATATTAAAATAGTCTCCTCAGAAATTAATAATAAAACTATATATAATATTTATTTTAATTTATTTTATGTTAAGTGAGTATTGATGAAATTTATATTAGTTTATGTTCTTTATTAAAGTATATCAAATGTATACAATTTGAAAAAAAGATAAAATGAATTGCAATAAATTTAATAAAAATTAATTCGAATTGATAGTTTAGCTCATATAAAGACACATGAATTTGTTTTCAAAATGAAAATTTAGAATAATCAAGTAATAATAAGATACAAAATTAGTTACAAATTCTACCAAAATTTTATTTTGCAATTGCATAAAATGGTAAATAATAATAATGGACTGTAAAAAACTTTAAATTGTAATAAAAAATTGTTTTTCAATGCATTATTTTTATTTCAAAGCGTATTTTTAAAGTTTTAAAATATGAAACTATTTGCCTATTTTCAAATAATTTTTTTTTATAATTAGCATTTGCGGAACTGGTGTTTAGTAAGTTTTTAATCCCATACTTCAACTTCTCAGATTTTCATACGAGGGGTAACATTGAAAATTACAGTTCAACGTGGATTCACAACCACCACAAATATCCAATATACCGTTAGATTCAAACTTATGAACAGTTGAACCGATGGAAGAGTTTTAATCACTTGATATACCATTATTCAGTGTAAATAACATTTTAGAGCTATTGTCATCTGTTCTTACCTTTGTGCAAAAACTCGCTAGTGTGCAAAATATATCTTAAACTGCTTTGTTATTCCTAAATATATGCTTATTAAATTTTACTTAGTTTTCTAATACAGTAGCCAAGTTTTAATCAAGATTAATAGTGCTTCGCGTTTACTTGAGCCAATTAAATAAATAATTATATATTCACAGAAATGAAAATTTCCACTTTTATAGTTTATATTTTAAATATCAAATGATTATGATTATTTCATTCTTAAAAATGATTGTTTTTACAATTAAAGGAAATAAGTTATAAAAAATAATTTTAGAAAATTTCTAAATATTACGCAATTTTATTTTATTATTCTAATAAGCATTCAGATATCCAGTTCTTCGTAACAAACATTCAGATATCCAGTGTTTTGATAATTGGTTAAACATTTTAGATAATATTCTGAATATCATGAAGTATTTATTACATATAAAGTATAAACAATAATATTCTCAATGAATACTTCAAATAAATGTTTTGGAAGTAAAATTAAGAAAAAAAAACTGAGCCGCTGTAATTTGTAAAACTTGTTTAAAAAAATATATGACATATAAGCATTCATATGCTTTTGCTGTAACGCATGATTAAATTTATTTTTATAATATTATGTACTGATGCATTGCAGTAATAAAACTGCTTGGAATACTTATTGTATATTATTTATTAAATTGATAATCATGAATAAAATTTATTCAAAACTCATTCTTTTAAAAATGATCTATTTATGATCTAAAACTTTATCGAAGAATAGGATATATATAATTTTATATTTCTTGAAAATTATCATTTTTGAAAAAAATAAGTGATTATTGAAAACTTTCAAACAGTATATCATTAAATATCACTTTGTCGATATTCTTCTGTAATATTACATCGAATTTTTTAATACGCATATAAGTACACAAATTCTGGCGTGATACGTAATAAATGTTATATTCTTTTGAAAAATTGATTAGATAATCTAACTATATGTTTTAAATTTTTTTTTAGAAAAGTAACCTCATTTTTTATTAGAATATGAATTCCTGGTTTTCTGTAACAGTATCATATTAGAAATTGAATTTAATGCAGCTCGTTTTGATATAAGTAAAAGGATTAGGTAATAACAGTAAAAGTTTTATATATTGAAGTTTTTATTAATAATGCATTACTTGAAAGAACCTGCACATAAAAATGTAAATAGTTAAGTTTCTAAGCAAAATTTTTTTCTAAGTGGTTTATTATAGTTAAGTTTCACTGCATGCTTTATATTTATTGAAAAAATATGAAAATTTTATTCGGGTTTAAATATAAAATATAAGTGTTTTTGAAACACTAGAATTTTAATAAATTTCTCTGATATGAAAAGTTAACATTTTTGTTCTACAAACTAAATTCAAACATTTCCTTCTTCTAAATAAATGCTAGATATATTTTACTTTGTGATGCATATTTGGATCCTTTATTTACATACTCCATTGGATTTATGGTAGAAAAATTCAAATAAGTTTTTTGAATAAGCTTTACGCTTATCATAGTTTTGAATTTTTAAAATAAAATCATGTGTTTACCCAAGAGTAAGTGTAAATTATTTTAATACGAAGACAGAAAAATTAAAATAAACACATTTTCTATGTGTAATTAATATTTTATTTTTATTCAGATATAATTTATCTAACAAGAGTTTTAATATTAAAATATATTAGTGCACATTCGGGAGAAAAATTTTGATATTAAATCTTATTATTTATTAATTTTTATTTTGAATGAATGATAAACATGTTAAAATGTTTTATTAATATTTAAACAAAATAAGGTTTGTTTGTAACATGAGAGTTTTAATTTTAGAAAATAAAATATTTAAAGCATATTTAAAGTATAATTCATACATAATAAAAAATTGAAAAACAATTAGAAAATTCACTATATTTTTGTAAGTTTTTAATTCAATAGCTAAAAAATAATAGAATATTCCTAATCTGTAATTATGTAAAATTAAAAACTTTTTTATATTTTTAATATCCCCATGAAACTATGTATTCGCAATCAGTTTTTAGCAATAGAAATGTTATTTTAAAGCATTAAAAATATATTAGATTTTAAAACAAGGTATTAACTAAATAGAATTTTGTTCTCATCAACTAGATTAAATTTTATCATTTTGTTTAAATTGCTTAATGAGTTGTAATTTTTGATTCATAAAATATTTAAAAAAATTTTTTATTAACCTTCAAATAACTTTAAAATTTTTTGAGTTGAGAAATATTTTAATATAAAATTATTAATATTTACCACGGGAGCATTAAAATTAATTGAAAAATTTTAGCAATGGATTTATATAAATTTGAGCAAATTTGAATAGTTTAGAGACCTCAGATTAAAATTGTTTTTTGCCAAATTTATTATAAGGTTGGATTATCCAATTTTCAAAGGCATTACACAATAATTTTTTCAAAATGCATTAAATTAATAGATAAATATGTGATAACTACATTTTGATACTGGTTTGAATCACTTAGGATTCAAATTAAATTTTTTTTAGTTTGATGCATATTAATTTTTAAAATTATGAATAAACATGTATAATTTATTACAGAATATTCGAAGAAATATCTTTTCATAAATAAATAATAAATTATCGCCTTATTACTAATATGAAGTGCTTTTATGAAAATATTTACAAATTATTTGTGTTTCCAAATATTTTGCATTTGGAAAAAATAAATAAGTTTTTAAGTTTAAGTTTTTCCATAATGCGTATTTTGAATAATTTATTAAAATTGTAATTTTAAGTCTAAGAATCAATGGGAAATCTTTTTGTACCATTTTGAATGTGCAATTTATTACTATGTATGACATTGATTTTCATGAGACTTCTTCATTGACAAATGTCTTATTTTTTAATTCAAAGAAAAAATATAAAAGAACATTTAAATAGTCCTTGCTTATTTAAACTAATCATATAAGGGATGCTTAATCTTGACTTTTTTATTCTGCTTTTTCTTCTATTCTATTGTCAAGATGCTTATGGCTTCAGTCAATGCAAGATAGTTTCTCAAACCAAAGATTTTATATATGGTATAAGTTTATTAACAAAATGAACATCAATATTATTTTTAATTTTGATTTTTAAAGTATTCAACCCACGTATACGCTCTCGTCGTCATGTTTTTTGAGTACTTGAAACAGTCATAGTTTTATGCACATTGTTCTTCAAAGTCTTTTTGAATTCAATCGAACTAGTCAACAGGTAAAAATGATGCAATGTTTTCAAAACTATTCAAATATGGTTAAATAACTCGTGTCAACATGAGCTTTGCTGAAATTCATTGGAAATCACTTGAGGCTATGGATATATCTGTCTCGTAACAATCAATGTAATGCACAATAAAATATTTTGGAAATTTTTATAAAAAGATTGGTTTCTACAGAAAATGTTTTAAAATATTAGATGCTCTGTACATGAAGTGCCCAAGATTTAAGTTCAATATTGTACACTTACGAAATATGTTTCACAAAAATGCATTAATAAGGTGATAAAATGATTTTTAAATACCGAGAAATAAAAAAGCTTCATAAGTCAGTATTCCATTTTTTTGTTATTAAATATTGATGTATATGATGTACAAAAAATACATGCACATACATTTTTTTAATTGATACAAACACGTATAATGATTTATTTATTGCTTGCATAAACAATTAAATACATGCTACATGAAATAAATTTATCTTTATTTAATAATTAATAAGTTTTTATTTTTTAATAGCGGTATCGAGACAAAATCTTCAAGAATGTATAAAATAACCAATCCCAGTAAGATATTCAGCAAATATTTCATTCCAATTATTCTCTGAAGAGCTAATCCCACTGACAAATTTGCTTGTTTTTGTTTGGTGGCAAAACAGTATATTCAACATTATTGGTGAAAACAATTATTTGCTTAACTCATAGACCAATTATAAGTAAAATAAAGTGACGTACACATGATCTCTACTGCTACGATAGAAAAAACCACTTTATGGTTAAACAATTATCGTACATAAATAGTTAATCTATGATTAGTAATTGTCATTTTAGAATAAAACAAACAAGATATAGATAACTTTAATTAAAAAAACGTTTTCTTTATTTTTTAAGGATTCGAAAGCGATACTAATAAGTAATTAAAGTTATGACAGTTTTGATAATATATTAAACATTCTTTATTATTATTATTTAAAAAACCATGCTTCAAACCCTGTAAAATCAATGGAGATAAATTTCATGATAATACATAACTGTTAAATATAATAAATGTACTTAGAATGGATTGGATGTGTGCCAAATTTTAATTACCATTTTATATGTTCAATACCTTCTGTATCTAAATCGTTCGAATCAAGTAGATAGTCTCGTTTTAAAACGCATAAAAAAGTACAAAATTATTTGCAGTTGCTACGTGTAGTCAGTAATTGTAATACCTTTACATAAAATTGAGTCACCAAAATATTATTTTGTCTAATTATTACGCTGGTCGTCTACCTAATTTGATTTAGGTCAGTACAAAATATAAAACATATATACTATATTATCATTCGACAATGAACGCTGGCTTAAGTTTAATTTATCTTTTTCTTAATACGTAAAATATTAAGCTTAATAAGAAATTTTGATTAAAAAAATTTTACGATTATATTCATAAACTTTTCAGTCTTAAGGTCAGGAAACATTAGTTTCAATTACCTGTATTCTCTTTAATCTTATTAATAAATGTCATTGAGAGTATGTGTCTTAAGTCTGTTCAAAATATATCTATATAGTTCTGCCTAGCTTAAAACCTTTCATCTTAAGATCCCATGAATATTATTTACAGCTTGCTAATATTGTACATTGATTCAACAAATATATGATATTTAAGAAAACGCTTGACTTTTGGATTAATGTATGGAGTTTTTACAGAATAGTTTTGAATTTTGTTTATTTTATTTGAATTGATCTTAAACATTATTTTTTTTGAGTTAAACATATTATTGAACATTATTAAATATAAAAAAATTATTAAACGTTTTAATTAATATTCATATATTACTTAACTGTATTTATTTCTTAAAAAATATTTTTTGACATATATTTTTTTATGATATTAATACAATCCATAATTTTTAAACCTATTAATGTTACGTAAAATATCTAGGTGACCTTCTCTATATATAGGTAGCATATTCGGCAAAATTCTTATATTGCATACGTTACATTTCTAGAAATGTTTTACTTGAAAAATACGAATATGTGTTTTTGTTTTCAGTGGGTAATTTTTAAGAAATTATTTTTCAATTTAACAGATTTTTGACATTTGTTTCCAAAATAACTCCTTTATCTTACTGTCACTTGCCAAAACAGCGTTTGTTTCTAAAACAAAGAGGACATATATTGAATAAATATAATTTCTCTCAATTTCAAATTGTTTGTTTCATGTCAAAATGGAGAAGCAGCAGCATCTCTTTTAGATTTGATAACTACAAAAGAATGAACTCATTTCGGATTTGAAGCAAGGAGTATGGAGTTGTACTCCATTTCCGAGCTTTTGGCAATTTATTTTTGATAAAATTTCATCAGCGAAGCGATTGGGAGAGAAAAAAAAATAATGTGACGTAATGGGAAAATATTGTCCAGTTTTTTCTTTAGGTTATAGTTTCTGAAAAATATTTTTCTCCTCAACAAATATAAAATGCTCAAATGTTTCTGTAAAATTTACTGAAATTTTTTCATTTATAAGCAAACTACATGTGTTTGTTATGATCAATGATAATTTATTGTTAAAAATTATATAAATTGAATTGAAACCCATAAATTAAACTCTCTTACAAATCATCATTTCATTATATAAATATGACTCTAGTAAACACTTACATTTAATGAGATTAATTTTTCAAGAGCTTTGATTATATATCTAATAGTAAACATATTTAGAATTTTTTGCTATCTTTGTATATGTATATATATGTAATGAACAGAAAGAAATAAGAAAAATAGAGCGTTGCCCTGATTACTACGCTTTTTGTGTATCAAGATATGCAATAAAATTGCAAATTCAAGAGTTACTGGGTTTAAAATCTGGAATTTTCTATTAGAAGAAGTAATATTATCACTTGCCTATAGTGTGTTGCATAGTAAAACTGGCTAGGCGCTTTTGAAAATTTGGGTGCCGAAATTCGAAACGTCATAAAAACTAGGAAATGGTTGGATTTTCTTGCTTTTTGCAGCGAAATGATTCTGTTTATTTAGACTTTCTTCAGTACCAATTTGATAAGCGTATCTCTTAAAACATTGATAGGGGCCGCTGTAGACTTTGGAGAGCTAGACAACAACTTTAAGCTCGTTATTTTGATAATTTAACACATGCTTGCCAAAGTTTATACTCTAACTTAAATTTTGAACCCAAAAGTAGAACCCTGCAAAAAGCGTAAGAGCCGGAATAAATTATCGAAGAGCAGGGTGGTTGAAACTCGAAGACTACTAAGAGATAAACAAACAGATTTCTTGACTTATGGCATGCATTTTCATGATTCTGTTTGCTGGGGCTTTCTGAAACTCAGTTGAACGGTACAAAAAGAAAAACCGATAGGGGGCGCTTTGGGCAAAAACTTTAATTCGTTGACATTTCGGACGCTTACTAAGAATAGGGCGCTACGATCAGTTAGTAATAATGAAAACACATTTTCTACCTCTGCTCAACACTTCTGAATAAATTTAGACCAGAAACATCAATGATACTAGAAATTTATTTACAAAAAATAACACTAAAGAAGTTGCTCAAAATTTCGACCTTGGGTCATTCGCACCTCCGTTGCATTGAGGAGTGTGTGTTTCCAACAATGCCAGGAGTATCTCTGATCTCCCCTGCAGCTGCCACAATGCGCGCCACAAGTTCTTCAGCACTGCTGACAGGTGTATGGTAGACCTGGGCCTTCAGGTAACCCCAAAGGAAGAAATCCAAGCAGGTGAGGTCTGGTGATAGGGCAGGCCAGTTAACTGGATCCCACGCCCGATCCACCGCTGGCCATACCTTGCGTTTAGATGAAGACGCACGTCGTTCCGGTAATGGGCCGGAGCTCCATCGTGATGGAACCACATCTGGCGACGCAAACCTTCGGGTACGTGCGCCTCCTGCAGAAGCTGCGGCAGCACTTGATCCAGGAAAATCAGCTAATTTCCACCTGTCATCCGTTCAGGTAACAAATAAGGGCCAATGAGGCTATCCCCCAGAATGCCGGCCTACACATTTACTGAGAAACGCTCCTGGGCTGCTCGGCTTCTGGTTTCATGTCGATTTTCATCACACCACACATGACTGTTGTGTGCGTTCCACATTCCCTCCCGCCTGAAAGTGGACTCGTCCGTAAACAAAATGCTGTTTACAAAACGGGGATCCCTGGCTCTCATCGCCAAGTACCATCTTGAGAATTCCACTCGAGGGCCACAATCTTGCTCTCCGAGCAACAGCACCTGCTGGATGTGGTAGGGGTGCAGATTCCGGGAACGTAAGATGCGCCACGAAGTTGCTTGCGAAATGCCAACATGTCTGGCGATATCTCTCGTGCTAAGACCTGGGTTGTCCTCAACCAGGTTAAGCACAGCCTCTTCGTTGTCGGGGGTGCGCACTGATCACTCCCGTTCAGGTCTGCTTCCGTCGAAAGATCCCGTCTCGGACAACCTCTGGTGTACTCGAGCGAAGAAGGCATGGCAGGGGATTTGCCTGTTGGGGTAACGTTCGGCGTACAACCGCTGAGCGGCTCGTCCATTACAACCAGCAGCGCAATACGCCAAATGCATGTCAGCCAATTCAGAGTTTGTGTACCGTTCCATCCTACTACCGATCTGCAGACAAGCAACCCGAAGCGTAAGTAGGTGCCGCAAGTCCAAAACACGTGTCTGCGCATGCAACTACGTCATTTCGCGTTGTCGTCTACGCATTACGTATCTTTTGCATATCGATATGGTAAGATGTCTTTTGTGTAAATCAGCAAAAAGCACCCTATGTAAATTTCATTGCGCGCATTGTGCATGATTAAAACCAGCTAGGTTTGTTTAAAAAAATGCAGTTTTAATAGCTTTTTATGCTAAGTAAATTACTCTCTTGTTTTGTTCCTAACTGATCGTAGCACCCCGTTTCCAGTTAGCGTACGAAATGTCAACGAATTAAGTTTTTTTGCCCAAAGTGCCCCATATCGGTTTTTCTTTTTGTACCGTTCAACTGAGTTTCAGAGAGCCCCAGCAAACAGAATCATGAAAATGCATGCCATAAGTCAAGAAATCTGTTTGTTTATCTCTTAGTAGCCTTCGAGTTTCAACCACCTGTATTCCGATAATTTATTCCGGCTCTTACGCTTTTTGCAGGGTTCTACTTTTGGGTTCAAAATTTAAGTTAGAGTACAAACTTTGGCGAGCATGTGTTAAATTATCAAAATAACGAGCTTAAAGATGTTGTCTTCTTCTCCAAAGTCTACATCGTTCCCTATCAATGTTTTAAGAGATACGCTTATTAAATTGGTACTGAAGAAAGTCTAAATAAACAGAATCATTTCGCCGCAAAAAACAAGAAAATCTAACCATTTCCCTAGTTTTTATGACGTTTCGAATTTCGGCACCCCAATTTTCAAAAGTGCCTAGCGCCTTACCATCGCGTCAGGGACCCTACATTCCCGATTCAAAAATGTTCGTCTAGGTGTGCTCTATCGATCCTCAAAGTTTGTCACCGACGAGCTGAATCACCCTGTATATATATATATATATATATATATATATATATATATATATA
>JAPDSC010113919.1:34409-48927 GCA_026290005.1 Latrodectus geometricus
TTTTTTTTTCTTTCTTGTCGAGAAGAATTAAAAAATAATAACTTAAAAAATAGCAAAGAACTAAACAATAATTATTGAAATTAATAAAGTGTAACAAAACGTGCTGAGAAAATTTTACGTTTTTGTATTACTCATCAAAATTTCTTATTACAATAATTTCTTCATATTTTTTGCTGCAAAATATAAATTAAAATAACGAAAGTTTACTTACAACAGGATAGTCATCTATAATTAAAAATAGGAAAAATTCAAAAATATGGTTTAATATAAATTTACGCCTGTCATATACTTTAGCAACGTACGTAATATTGCATACTTGTTAATTAAATGTCTTACACCATAATTTTATAATATTGATTAACATATTTTAACCAACATATTTTCTAATCTTCTTATAAAGCAATGTAATAAAGCAATGCGATAAAGCAATGTAGTATAATATTAATTAACTGATTTACTAAATTTTCTTAAAAGAAAAAAAGCTATATCTAATTAAAATAAAACTTGAAAAAAATATATTATTTTGAAGAATACACTCATATAAATTGTAAATGTTTAGAAATTAGTTGCTTATTTAAGAGATAGGTTATTGAAATTTCATATTATTATGGAATACTGACTGAGGAATTCAAGCATAAGTGTTATGATATTTTTATGATTTTTTCATATTATTTGGAATACTGACTGAGGAATTCAAGCATAAGTGTTATGATATTTTTATGATTTTTAATTCAATATGATTATTTCTAATCATGTGAATTATAAGCTATCATTCTAGAAAAAGCACTTATTTCACCGTTAGTACTAAGAAGGGATTGCACTATTTGATTATTGGCTTGGTACCACAGCATAAATTTGTACATATTGAAAGAAAACAAGTCACACTTTCATATGCTCTTCATTTTTTTAAATTTTATCATCATGCTTTTGAATTACCTACCTTCTACAGTAATGAAAAAGTTTTCAGGAAGATATAACATTCTTTCTGATACAGATCTCACAACGTTGCAAAGTCTTACAAAAATTTGAAAAGAATTCTTACTTTCTTCACAATCATATAAAAAGCAACAACAATCTTACCATACAAGTGTAATGTAAAATTGAAATAGTTGATGATCGATACAAATATATTCAGGCTTTCAATATATTCCTATCTCCAAGTAATAACATTCATTTTTAAGCAGAAACACGTATAATAACTAAAGGTGAAAGTAGATGTACTCTTTTAATAAGTTTTAATTATGTAACTGCTTTCATTTTGGAATGAAAAGTGTGGAAATCTTAATTACTGGAAAAGCAATTTCTTAAAATGACCATGTGGAATTCAAACTTCGCAATCTTGCTTCAATTATACAGCAGTATTAGGTTAGTTAAGAAAAATGCATACGTCGCATCACATACATTCCTATTTAATTAATATCTTGCGTCTTTTTATAATTAAGAAAGCTAGAGTTGTAAGAGTTTCACAGAAGAAGAATATTAAGATTTTTCACTCATTTCTTCTTTATTTTAATAATTTAAATGATCATAAAAATCATATGCTAGTCTTTAAATTAGCGATTTTATGCTGCCTTAATTGTTAAATTAGCATTCTAACATAATTTACAAATTAAAATTAACTGATTTCATTTTTATATAATTTAATTTAAATTATTAAATAATAAAGGATTTAAATTTAAATAGATTTTATGGTGATTTCATAACTAAAGTTAGTTTCTATTTCATTTTATCTTTATGTAATAAATTTAGAAAATGAGAAACAATTTGCAAGAGATGTTTAAAGTTTAAGTGTTTTGTTTAATATTATTACTGCTTATAATTTTTGTTTCATAACATTATAAGTTTTAATATTACAAATAATATTACAAGCCATACTTCATTAAAGTGAATAGCTATTTCTTGAGATTATTGTTTACCTTATATTCCAGATTAACTGCGACGTCCAGTAGTAATTATATTTCGATGCTTAATGAATGGGAAATATTGACATGCTCTTTTGAATTTCGTGCAGAATCCTCTATCAATTGTTTTTGTATTTTTTTATTCAGTGTGAATCTTAGAAAAAAGTTGTGTCTGTGACTATTAAACGACTGATTAACAACGTCAATTGTGATGCTTCAGGAAAGCAAAGTTAATGTTAATCAAGAAAAATAACCCTAACTGCTTAAGTATTCCTTTATCGACAGCAATAATTTTATATTTGGCTAATAAATTTAGCATTTAAATTTATAGAACTAACAATTTTTGATTTTTACTTCGTAAATATCACGTTTAAAAATGTTGGAGTGAATTGCGTTCTAATTTACAATTCTTAAAAAAATCAATTAACTATTACTTTAATATTTATAAAAGAGAGGAACAATAAAAATTATCTTAAAATATTAATCCTGATCTTTAATAGAATGGTAGGAACGTATTACAATAAAAATTTGGAATTAGTAAGAAACAATAATGAATTTCTTAACAAAACTTTGTATTTTTCATTTCCTCCTTTTAAGATATTTCAAATAACAAAAACATTAAAAAATAACTTTCAAAATGAATATAATGGGAAATAATGTTTTTGGAAAATGAAATTACAAGAAAAGAAACAAAGAAAATTTAAAAAAGTAATTTTAAAATAAGGGAACTTTTTTTAATTACACATATATGTAATGAAGAAAACTGAATTTCGCAGAAAGGGTAAGCTTATAGCATGATTATGAAAATGGAAAAAAATGTGCCTTAATTAATAATATGCTTAGAATAGTGAAAAGTTTAACTACAAAAAAGCTTTTATAAAAAATGTTTAGTTTTAAGTTTATTATTTTTTTTAAGAAAGTTATTTTTATGAATGTAATTTTTCCCATTTACCTTGAATAATTTAGCAAATATTAGTCTAACTTTTTCTAAAAATACATTAATGTATAACAACAGACTCCATATTCAATATGTTTCTTTAAATTTTGAGCACTATTATATACAGTAATTGATAAAAATAAAAAAAAAACAATTTTTATTTTTAAAATTCTTTTTCCAATTGATCAACGGGATTTACTTATAAATATTCAATTGTGCAATTAAAATTAAAAAAAAATACATATAATTTGATTCAGAAAGAAGAAAACAATTTTAAATCGATTTATAATACTTAAATTTGCCAAACAAAATTTCTTTAAGTTTATGTTTAAATATTTGATTTTTAAATTTTAATATATATTATTTAAAATACACATTAAAAATTTCCTATAATGTGTCAGCACAAATTCTATTACCAATTCTACTTAATGTGATTCTTTTATATTTTTGAATCCTTAAGTTTTAGTTTTAAATGAGCATAATCATATTCGTAAAATGTGGGAATAAACTTTATTTGGTATTCTTATAAAATTATCAAATTGATAAACAATAAAACTGAAAATAAATTATAAAACAAAACCAGTTTTATTTCAGAACGTTAATAAGATTTAAATTCATTTTAAAGAGAATTATAATAAGTATAATTCAATAAAATGCGTATCATGGGAAATTTTACTCTGGACATTTTCACATGAACATAGCTTAAAAATCTCTTATTAACAATAATTGTTTAAGTTACAAAACTCTTAATTATATTTTTTTACGAAAATGAATACTGATGAGGATAAAATTTGAATATTTGGTGTTACGTTAATGTCATTCAGAATAAAATTATTTAAATGCAAGCCTTAAAATTGATATAAGAGGCGTATTGATAAATTAAAGCACTTTTAATTCTTTTGATTCAAATTTATGTGGAATTCCAGATAATTATTTCAAAAATCAGTGACATTTGTATTCATAATAAACATTTTTACACTTGTTATCTTTTCTAATCATCAATTGTTCTGCTTTTCTTATTATCATTAGAAATTGTTTTGCTATTGCCACGAGAATAAGAATATTATTTAAGAAAAGTGTAGAGAAATAAAGTCCAATTATTTTTGAGTCTCAACGTATTCTTATTAAGACTAGTATCATGAAAAAAACTCTGTTTAATTAATCAACGTTTAAAAGTTAATCATATTAGAGATATATTATAGACGTAATAACAAATTTAAATAATTATCTCAAACTTGGTTTCATATTAAAATTCTATATGTGAATGAAATCTTTAAAAGCTATCTATAAAAGCTTAATTTGTATTTCCCAAAGTAAATTTTAAAAATTTGATTTGTTTTTCATTTGCTGCTTTTGAGAAATATTTATGTTAAATAAGTGAGTTTCGCATTTAAATAGATAAAAACTATAAATAGTTTCTAAAATATTTCACTACGTAATCAACAGAAGACATGCATATATAAAAGTTATTCCTTTAAATTGAGATGAAATGTATATAAATTTTCATTTAAACATTATTTCTGTTTTCCATTTTTTATTTGTTCTAATGCATAATGAATGATTAAAGCAAAAAAACAAAAGTATTTTGTTTTATGAAAATTATGTTTACCGTTTTGGATTTCCTAGAATATTCAATAAAAAGTGTAATAGTACATTAAAACAGCCAATATGTCTTCATATTAAATACAGATTAAAATTTCATTAAAATCGTCAACAGTTTGAATACAGTCAATATTACATTAAAGACCTGTGTCATTTTAGAAACAGAAAGAATGCTTTTTTATTGCTAATAAGAATGAATTGCAAAAAAAATATTTAATTTATTTAATTAACCCTAAAGCCATAATGAGATTCCAAACTGATATTCTTTTAGAAGATAATTTATTTTTTAAAAAAAGGAAAATCGGAACAATTGAAAATTAAATGTAATTTCATCATTTGTTCATGCAGTCGTTTTTATTATTTATATCTTAATAAAAGTCTTATAAAATTGTTTTATTTTTAGTAACACTAATATGTTTTGCTTTGAATACTGAATATTTTATTCATGTCCAATAAAATAGCAGAGTAGAAATTTAAATTTTAATTATATCTCTTTACTATATAATATTATTGTATGTTAAAAGTTGATAATCGATTAATTATATGCAGTGACGCATTTTATAGTAATAAACCCTAATATATCTTTTTTAGTAAATATTTTAATTTCGAAACTATTGATTTTATTTAAATTCTACAAGAACATTTTGTAAATTTAATGTTTCATCTTTTAATTTCTCAAAATTTTGTGTGTGAATGTGTTAGAAAAAAATATATACTCTACTAACTTTAAAAAAAGTTTTTGTTATTTAGATTGTATAGTCCAAAATTCTACTTTGTTAAAAATTTAAAGTTTTAAATTGCTATATAATGGTTAGATAAGTTTCATTCATTTTGGAATTAATCAGTTTTTTTATAATTAACTATTTTCATGAAATATATGAAAAAAATTATTACTGTTGTAAAATTGTTAAATTTCAGATTTATACATTAGAAAATGTTTAGTAAAATTAATTTATCTTTCCTTAAAATCATTATAATTTTATAACGAGATCATTTAGGAATACTTATTCTAAAACTATTTTATGCTCAAAATTATTAGTATTGCTTAAAATAATTGATATTGCTTAAAATAATTGATTGTACCTTTGGGCATTTTAGTTTTATTTACTAAATGATGTGAAACATTAAAATATGAAGTTAATTATAAGTATTTCTCAGACATAGTTTCTATTTACTGCCATATTCTTTATCGAAAGTATTTCGTTATGTAAATAAGATGAATAATGTAGTTTTTGTAATTATTAATATTTCTTTATGTTTAAATTATTTTAGAGGGTTATTGACTTTGAAGAAAAATCCTTTGGGTGTTTTTGATGAATGTTCCTTTTACTAAGAATATAAAAATATAAAATGAATAAACTTAAATTATATTTTGAAGAAAAAATTAAAAAGAAAGAAAATTCTGAATTTTTGCCATTTGTTCAAAAATTTTGAGCGAGTAAAATTTTTAAGTGTTTTATGGAAATCATTATTACTTACACTTATCTCTATGCTTGTACAAAATAACAAATAATATTTTATAAAATATAAATTATATTTATAATAATATTTTATAAAATATTATTTTAAATAACAAAATATATTTACGTATAATAAATAATATTGCTTAATCTATGAAATATAGATATTTTTCATCAACAAAAAATTGAATTTTTATACTTGTAGAAATTATTATCATGTTTTATAAAATCTTTTTAAATAAAGTTACAAGAAACATATTAATGATGTTGCATTAAGAAACAATTATAAAAATAAAACATACATATAAAATTGAATATTGTTTTGAGAAATTAAATGTATCTGTTTTTAAATATGCTTTATTTATAAGCACTGTCTGTTAATTTTAATGTAAGTTGTTCATTTTCTTATTTTTCTTAAAAGTGTCGTTCAATAAAATAATGGATAATATCATATATGAAAAAAAAGTATAATATCTTTAGTTGACAGCTTGAGATTTTCTAATGAAGTTTCACATAATAGTGCAATTTTATGTACATTCTAAACATATTAATACTCAACTGGTACCTCTTCATTTTTTAAATCTTCTTCGAAAGAAGAACTTTTCAAATAATTTAATTCTAGTGAATATAAATTTTAAAACTCAAATTTCTCGACATACATTTCTCAAATTGCAACTAGATTGTTGAATTAAATTTTGTTAATATTGTCGAAAAAACGATTTCTTAATCCTTATTAAGTTATATAAAAATATTTTCCTTATTACTTTAAGAGTGATAGACATGAATTTAAGAAAAAGTAATTAAAAATTTCTAAAACAAAACCTTTTGAATTACTACACATTTGTAAAAGGAGCATGAAAACTAATCTTCTTATATTTCAGGGAAGCTAATCTTCTTTTATTAGATCTTTTAAAATAAACTAAGATGTACATATAATAAGAATAATAATATTAAAAAATTGCTATTTAGTAAATAAATTGTTACAGCTTGAGAGATAAATCATATCTAATTGAAATTTGGATTTTCGGATTATAAAACATTTCACCATCACCAAATTAGTTATTGTAGAATGAATATATAAATTATGTAAATTTATTTTTATAAGAAGGGATACAAATGTTTTTTTATTTCTATTCATTCTTAACTCTCCTGTTTCTATTCATTATTTTGACTTAATCCGTTACAAGTATGATTTTTTCTTTTTGTTTTCTAAATGTTTAATAGTATTTTTATAACAAGCGTTTTTCTAATTTCTCAAAAATCTTTTCTAATTTGAGACATTCAAGTTACTTTTTTTAAACGATCATGGTAAAAATTAATAAAAATGTTTAAATTTCAATTAATTTATTCTTGATTTAAATTTTATTATAGTCCAATATGTGTATACATAAACAATATATATCTGATTCTATATCAATCTGTCTATCTATTTAGATATCATATATGATTATTTAGACATTATATGTATCAATGTTTGATATTATATTACATTTCCAAAAGTATATTTTAAAAATTGAAAGCCTTTATAAATTATCTGTTAAATTTGTATGTAAACTTTTATTTTGTAAAAAAATTCAAAATTGAAACGGTGATCATTTTTTATTTTGCCTTTATTCCAGAATTGAATGCTTTAAGTAAAGCAAGAGCTTTGATTGCTTCCTTTCTTAAGCATAATCCTATTA
This sequence comes from Latrodectus geometricus, assembly GCA_026290005.1. Lineage (NCBI taxonomy): Eukaryota > Metazoa > Arthropoda > Arachnida > Araneae > Theridiidae > Latrodectus > Latrodectus geometricus. The sequence continues at coordinate 41,992 of JAPDSC010113919.1, forward strand.
TGTATTTGGTAAATAACACATTTTTGTGTATCATGTAATTAATACAAATAATTTTCAAACCAGATTAGAGTAATGGAGGAAAAGAAAATCAAGTTTACAAGGTTAATTTAAACATCCTTTTTTATTTATCAATTAAGATAAAGTTAATTATAAATCAAGTATTTTTGACCCATAATAACTCATATTTTTTAGTTATATTTCAATTTATGAAAAATCGAGATTCAATAATGATATCATGAAAATTGTATTCATTTTTTCTGAAAAACAAGTAGTTATTTAATAATTATTTTATGACCATAAATCGTCAGTATGTTATTCAGTAATTTCTATTGTTATCTCTGTATAATTGATTCTAATCTTCTTTATTTAGTTTTCGTTTCCGATTTTATAAAATATATGCTTTGTAATAAAAACAAAAAGAATGTATGTTCTATATTTATAATTTTTGTATCATTGAAATTTTACAATACTAATAGAGTTTGAGAAAAAAATATTATTTTATAATAGAATGTGGGTCAATGAAACTATGTAGTAGAAGATAGAAATTAAATTTTTAGGGCTTATTTGGCTTTTGTAAATTTATCAGGTATGTTTATACTATAAAAATTTAAAATAGAATATTATTTATTAGGTTTTTCTTTATTACAGCATTTTTAAATATTATGTTAAAATATGTAATTAGCCATTGCAAACTTTTCTGATGACATTTTGATAAAAGAATTCTATTGGAATAACTCATCCAAAACGATTGTTATTACAGATTTTTAGTATTTCATTTTTACCATTTATTGTTATTCAAAGTTATGTAATTCTAATAATGTTATTTATTTGCGAATGATAATATATAACAATGCATTCTTAGGTAAGCCTTTGCACTCTTATCAATTCCAGTTAAAGGTACTTTATAAGTACAGATACTTAAAATGTTTGTGGTCAAAATTTTCTTTCAATGTGCTCTTAAGAGCATTAAAATTTGCATTAAAGTCAATTAACGGCTCTTTTCATTAAAAACTAATTTTTTATTGCATGTTAAAAAAACACGTCAATTATAATTATAATATTATGTACTATCATTGCTCTTTAATTTTTTTCTATATTTTTAAATGTTTTTCTTATTTCCACAATCAGGTTGGTAAAATAATATAAAATTAATTAATTCCTTAAATATTTCCAAGTAAATTTACACAATTGTAAAATTATTTAACAATTATGGAAAATTATTTAACAATTGCGACTCATTCATTCCTTTAATATGAATTGGCAATATTTGTTGATGAATGTGCTTGAACTTATAAAGTGGAGCGAATTTTCATGAATAGATATTGGGATAATAAGAAGTAAAACAATTTAATAATTTGCTAAGGCATATAAACACACATCCACACACATACGCATTCAGTTTAAATACAAAAAAAGCTTTAAATTTTATTACGACTGATCTTTAAAAGAAAAAAAAATGTCTAATAAAAATCTAGTGTAATAAAATTGTCTAATAATAATGGCAAGAGATAAAAAATAAAAATACAAAATTATTTGTAATATTATAAATCAATTTTTGTGTAATGGAAGTTAATTAGATGTTTCCAGTTCAGATTATATTGGTACTTATGAATTACATTGGTATTTCTAAACTAAATTATGTTTAATTTTTAAAACACCAAAAATGTAATCCAAACTTCTTTGAATTTTGGATATTAATAAATATTATACTTTGGAAACATTTTCGAATAAATATTTACTTTAACCATCTTGTTATTTAATTTTTTTAAGCAAACATTCGTAACATGTATTTAAATTAAATATGTATGCATGTATATATAAATATAAAGAGAATCTAATCAATAAAAATTTTGTTTGTTTAAAAATAAACTCTAAATAGGTTGATTAGGAGGAAAGAGAGAAATCGCCATTTAAAATTGATTCTAATTTACTGAGTGAAACTTACCAAAATATTTGGGAATAAATTTTTCTCTTTTAATATAAATTTTATTTATTTGCGTTTTAATAATAAATGCAGAATTAAAATCATAGAAAGTAATCAATTAAAACTCTTTTCCAAATCTTTGAAATGAAATTGTAATAAGTGAATGTTATGACAAAATATAAAATGAATAAAAACATTAATTTCCATCAAAGGAAGCATCTACTTGAATTAATGTATAAGCTCTTTCAGGTCTATTAAACTAAATAATGTCCGTATCTCAATCATTACTGGATGTAAATTCATTAAAAGAATTTTTTTCTAGATTAAAGAAAAAGGGTGGTAATCAAGTCTATCAATAATTGAACTAATATACAAACATTAATTATTTAAATAATTTGTAGATATGAAGATGCTCACAGAGATAGTCTTGTTTCTTCTCATAAAACATTATTTTTAATTTTACTTTGAACATTCTCATTTTAATTTCATCAATTTTAGAATACTTGCCTTTAAAGAAAGAATTATTAATTGATTATTCATGTAAATATACAATTTAATACTTATTAATATTTCGGGAAAATTCAAAGACATGTTTATCATATTGATGAAAATTTTGTTGATATATAAATAAAATTTAGGTTATAAAAATATTAAAATTTCAATATATTTCAATTGGTATATATAAAATCATTGATCATCAAGAGGAATTTAAATTTTAAAAGTTATGGAAAAGCAGGTACGACTGTAAAAATTTCATGAATTGATAAAAATGTTTTATGTGAAGACTAGATATACCATTGATGAGAAGCTAAAGTGTAATTTGTAAACCACATTTTCATACCATGTAAAATATTAACTAATATGATGCTTCAGTTATTTATATGAAACATTAATGCTCAAGCATTTAAGAAAGTATGCAATCATTTGAAATTTATCCCATTCATTTGGGATGATGAGATATGCAAGTCATTGACATTGCAGTCCAATCAAGAAAAAATGTAATGTAAAAATGAAAGCACTTTGTACAAGAAGAAGGGATTGGCGATTTGAAGGGTGGCAATCATTTTTTCATAAATTTGTTTGCTCTTTAACATTCCTCGTAGAGAAGACATCGAGCATTTTACCAGCAAGATTCTGAATTCAATCGAGAAAGAATAGTAGTCTATAGGGATTGAATTCTTATAGAAGTTCAGAGCAATTCCCATAACTCAATCGCATCCTTCAGAGTCAATGCATGCGTTGAACAAAACCAAGTAACTGTGATATGGATCTGTAATTGCTGGATGTAAGAGAGAAATGCTCACTAATGGAACCGATAGCACAATTTAATTTCACCACTATACATAATGGAAAGCATATTCAGAACATGCTCTAATGATAAATTTTTCAGAAACATTACAAATCATAGCGCAATAATTTAATACGTTATGTATAATTCGGTATCTGTTTGCAGATGAGTGGAATGTGTGCAAAGCGTCCATTGATTTGTTTAAACTCAACTAAAAACCACAGGTGTTCGCTCCACCAATAGTACGATTAAATACAGAAAAGGACAAAGAACTGGAAGGACATTGTCTTCACTGACAAATGCTGTTTTGCCTGTTATACTACGATGATTGGATTCGAATCTGGAGACATCATGGTGAGAAACTACTGAACTATTGCATTATGTATCGCCACACGGGTAATGTTTTCAATATATTGGTTTGGAAATTCCATCACGTACGCTTCTTGTACGTATTTCCGAACGATGAAGGGTAAACGTTACATCTCTGAAATGTTAGAATCCTAGGTACCTCCATAGCTTTAGCGCTTGCTACCAGCCACATTCCAATAGCTCTAAAAACATCTGATATAGAGTTTACTAAAATTCTTCTTTACTCATAAGATAGAATTAAAGTTTTCGCTCCTCCTTGTTCTGATCTATCGATAATCGGAAACACATAGATCATAATTGAACAATGGTAGCTATAATAGATAAATTTTGGCTATAAACGAAAACCACACAGATTGCTATATGTCATAAAATAAATACATCCAAAGAAAGCCCAAGATACATCCAAGCTTCTTCGATTCTATGACGATGCTTGTGGCAGCGGTCATTGCTTGCAGAAGCGGCTACATTAACTACTGATGTTTCCATTCTTCACGTTTTATAAGTGGTCATAATTAGTCATTTTATCTTTATATAACTTGCTATCTTTTAAATAAATTTTCCAAATTTATCCAGCAGACTAGAGATTTGTAATATTTCTAGTCATTTATGTGTTGCATTTTATGTAGTCAGCAGTGTAGAATTGTTTTAAGGATAGAAACATTAAGAACTACATTTTATTTTTAAAAAGTTAGCAACCAAACTATTAACTGGATAAACAACTTTAGTAAATATTTAAAAAAGGTAAATTAAAACTTTCAAAGTAATATAATAACATTTTAAATAAAAAATTATGAGTCATATAAAAAATTATGTAGCCCCGTTTCCTTTGAATATTCACCCTTAATAAATATAATTCTCTCATATTTTTCTAAGAAAAATTATGTACTCAACTTGTTATGAAAAGATTACAGCTGTATTGCTAACACTGCTTGATTTGTTAAGAAAATTAACTAAGCTATTATTCTTATGTTTAAGTTTCCTTGTTACTTAAATTAGCCACTGTAACAAAATTTATCTTGCTCTAAAGAAGGTATTTTATTAATGAACTAAATTTATTTGATATATATATTAATATTTTTTATCAATAAATGCAAACTTTCAAAAATAAATTATTTTTTTATAAACTTGTAAGTTTCTTGATTTCAAATATTTTTTCCATATTTTACATGAATAAATACCAATCTCTATACGAGATTTTTATAAGAGATAATGAATATGAATGAAATGTCACTTAGATTTATTTCAGTATTATTTTAAAACCATTGAAAACCATTATGAGTAAACTCTCAAGGCATGAAAATAAAAAATAGTATGGTTTTAATGCATACTGAGAGAGATTTTAGTTTAAATATTTTATTCTAAGAATTCAAGTATATTAATTATATTTATTATTACTTAAACATTCTATTAATCTCAGTTATATTAAAATGATTCAGCTCCTCAGAAATCAAGTTTATGAATAGTCATTTCTTTTATCGATATTATTCAGACATTGTCAAAGGTTTATGCATATTGAAACTTTGCAATCAATAAAATAATATATCAAATAAAAAAAACAACAACACTTAATTTGTGAGAAATGATTTATTCAGGAGTATACATTGAAAATTAACAAAATATTTAATTATTAGCTTTAAGTAAAATACTTTTTCTTTATAATGGTAAAGCATTGAACATAAGTATAATTTATTGAAGCATGTTGATTAAAATTACGATTTTTAATATTTTTTTAAAATACTGTGGTAAGAGATTACATACTTTAACGAGTAATGCTAATGAAAATTTATCCAGGAAGATATTTTTTTTTAAAAATTAAAATGTTATTGATAACGTATAATGAAATATTATAATTTAACAACAATGTTTTATTTTATATTAGCAGGTTTTTTTTATTTGTCGGATTGTAACTATTGAATTCTTAACAAGACTTAATGTATATGAAGATACTTTTCTTCATATCTAAATAATTTTTAGTATTTTTTTAAAAATTATATAGATATGAAGAAATTTAATTAAAAATTAATAAAAGTTTAACATCTAAATAAAGTAATATTTAGATGTTAAATTCTCATAGGTAATGTAAGTGAAATATTAAACAACAGTTGGAGCATAGTGGTATACGTAAATCTTTTTAATTTGAAAAATGATTATAAGTTGAGTTTCTTCTAATTCGGTTTCTAGTGAATATCAATAAAGCCACTTTATCGTAAGCCATCTATTCAGTATAACTGGCAAAGTCCTCACCTTTATCCAAACTTTTAAATCTCTCAATGATATTTCAGTTGTCGATTTCAAATATCGTTTGATGGAACAACTTTGAAATACCCCCCCCCCCCTAAAAAAATTAAGTGCCAAATCTGGCACTCCCTATGGACTTTTAGGGTTGCTCTTTCTTATTTTGGTGTTGCCAATTTAGGTTTTTTCACCTTTTAGGATTTTGCTGTTGTCAAATTTTATATTTTCTTGTACTTTGTACCATTTTTTGAGTTATTTTTAAAAAGTTTTTTTTTGTTATTAATTATTTGTATTTAGCGAGAATCCATCTTGGCTAGGAAAAGAGGCGCCGAAAATTGGTATTTGGCTTGGCAAGAAAAAATATTCGCCAAATTTCCGATTTGGGGGGTATATCAAAGTAATTCCCGCTTGATATTTTAGATGACAAATCTACAGAAATTGCCTCTTGGAGGAAGATAGGCCATGGCAATATATCAATCATTACATTATCATTATAAGGGGTACAATCAATTATATGGTTAATGACTAAATATTTAGGACTCAGCCTGCTAAATGACCAGAGGGTGACTTGATGCTTATAATAAAGGATTAAGAAGTTGGTTGTCTGATGTAGGACCATTTGTAGATTTTCTATGCTTTCTTGGAATTAGACTTAGACCCACACTTTTGGCAAAGCTTCTCTCTTGGTCGTGAAGTAAATTGACTTCACAGTTATATCCATGACATGCTTCTTTAAGACATCTACTTAGAGAAGAATTGTTCCCCCACACTGTTATTCTTTCACGTATAATAACAAATAGATTTTTTCAGAACAAGAGAGGTGATTGGCACATGTTCAAATTGATTAAAGTTTTTTTATCTTCCAGGATAAAATAAACATTAAAGTTTCTTATCTTCCAGGATATTTTATTTGAGGATTTTTACAAAAATACTTTTTTCTTTTTCAGTTATTAAGGATGATTCTAGCTGTATGAGGGAAATATATTCTTAATATGTTTTGTTTAGTTTTTCTTCTTAGAAACAAAAGTATCACCTTCATAAAATGTCCTGCTACATATAGAATGACAATAACAGCTGTTAGTTATTAAATTAAAATTAAACAGCTGTTAGTTATTAAATT
>JAPDSC010113919.1:48937-66010 GCA_026290005.1 Latrodectus geometricus
GCTGTTAGTTATTAAATTAAAATTAAACAGCTGTTAGTTATTAAATTCTATTTCTCGAATTGAATTTTACTTATTTACATTGAGTCCCGTACTTAATTGAAAAATATTTGCAATTTTTCTTGCTACATGAATTGTGTAGCAGTTTACTGACACATATGGTATTTTTCTCTTCAAAAATTAAGTACACGTTTAATTTTAATAAATATTCATTATTTCAAAAATATATTCAATAGTCTAAGAAAATATTGAATATGATTTAGTAGTTCACGAGTATTTTTTTCATATTCACAGTTCCTGCAATACTCGTCAGTTTATTCATAAGACATGATATTTCATATCTAAACATTGATTCTAAGATTATACGGTCTGGAAGGATAACACTTGTTGGAAAGAACGCAGCTTGAATTGATACCAGGATGATATCAGTTCAAGCTCTTCTTTCTGGAATGGTTTCTCATATCTTCCATTGATATAATTTTGTTTCTGATAATTTTCTCCTTCACCTTGTAAATTATCTTAAATTCCAATTTTTTCTACTGTTTTTCAATGTATTTATTCAAATCTTTTAACAAACACAAAAAAGATCCTGGATGTTTTTCTTCTTTTCCTCAGTGATGCTCATTTCTTATGCTGTTTGAAACTTGTGATATCTATTATATTTATTTTTTCATCAAAAAAGTAATTCTATCTAAAATTTTTCCAGTATTTGGGTTTTTTCTTGTGTTTTGAAAGCTATTTTCTACATTTAAAAACTGTAATTTTGAGTATTTTTAGTAGTATTTTTTAAAATTTTTCATATTTTTGAGCTTTCTCTACTTTTTTTTTACTATAACTAGGGCTATGCTATATGAAATGATAATATTTAATGGAGTGCAATTTCATGAATGTTTATTAACTTCAGCTATCTGCAAAAACATTAAAACTTCACTTCCTCTTAACTCGGACTGAATTTAGAAATAATTTTGTTATGTGTTCAGACTCTAATTTTGAATCAGGCAAACAGAAAAAAAATCATTGTGCCTCTAAATGTTTCTATTTTTCTAGTTCAAAATCAATTTATCAATCAAAACAAAAGTATTTATATTTTGCATTTTAAAACTACAAGTAGTTTTCTACAGTTACACTCAGAATGTGTTTTGTACATTTTTCATTATAATTATCCAACTCTGGAACCAGGGTTCTTCAATTCACTGTATGTACTCTATTAAGAATTGCAATTTTTGGAAACTTATGAGTCATTTACATTTAATATAACTTTATATTAAACTAACTAGCATTTATTTATTATTTTTAAGAATTTAAATTGATTCAAGATCTAAGGGCGTTGCCTCCCTTCCTGAACAGTGGTCAGGACACCTGACTGCGAAGGGAGAGGTCCCGTTATCGAGTCCCGGCTCGGGCATGAATGTATTTTCGTTTTAATGTTATGTCCTTTCCTTGAATAAATAATTTGTAAATGGTTGCCTACCTTATAAATTGGTACCTATGACATGTGTATATTGAGGAAGTTGGACTCCACACCAAACTACGGTTTAGTTGAAAAATAAGAGCAGCGCACCCCCTATTGCCAGCCTAGTTCGCACAAGGCAACATACAACGCCATTTGTAATTACGAAACTACGATAATAAAAAATTAAACTATTAAGTTCAAATATACCTACAAATGTGATATTTGTTCAAATAGGTATACGTGTATAATAATGTAACACTTAGGATCAGATAAATTGTTATGTATGGTATTTTCAGAATATCTCAAAAAGAAAACATTTGACATGAGAATATATAATTTAAAGCAAAATAAGCAAATTCGTCACATGAATCATGAATTGCAATAAACAATTTTATCCAAACATAATGTATTCTCAAAATAATTTAAATTTTTGAAAGTTTAAGAACCTTATTACTTTTAAGCCCATAATGTATGATATTTATTTCAATCATTAATTATTACACTATTAACAAAAAGTAAAATAAAATTAATTCAAGAGTATTTTCTTTTCTTCACTAGAAATAATAGTTAAATGTTATGATTTATCTATGCAATTGAAAAGAAAATAAGTATAGTTTTAAAATAAATTTATCTTAAGAAAAATGAAATAAAATAATGAAAAATAGTATATAAGATCGTTTTAAAACCGAAAACAATGTATAAGAACATTCAATAATGATAAATACTTTTTTCCAACGATATATCAAAAATCGAAATTCACAGTATGTTTATCGAGACTTCAGCCCATTTCTTTTAATTTAGGTTCATTAATATAAACATATATATATTTAACTCTTACCCCGAGGTTGTGTGTTTTATACAAAAGTACATAAATCTTTTGCAATACATATATTCTAAAAGAAAATTTCTCAAATTATAAATTACATTCAGAGTTATAAATTGAACCGGGGATTCAATTCAACAAAGAATTTAATTTATCCATGATATACAGGTAAATAGTGAACTTATAAGATAGATAAAACTTTGAATGAAAACCAAGAGAAGGAGAGAGAGAGAGAATTTTAAATTTTTATACGAGATTTCTGATTTATACAACACTCAAAGACATTGTGTAGCTTTTTTTTAAGGAACTGATTAGTGAAAAATGAAAGTATGTTTCAGAGTAATACTGCAATGAATTTTAATATTTATGAACCAATTACATAGAATGGAGTTGTAGAGTTTGGTATTCGAATTCTTTGGAAGGCAAAAACTCTCACCTATTAAATCTCGCTTTTTACTCTAGTTTCTTGGTTTGCATCACATCAAGATTGAACGAATGTTCAGTGATGAAAAAGTAGCTTTTACGCATATTTCCTTTATTTTATACACCATTCAAACATAAGGATACACATAACTCTGATAAAATATTATTTTTCAAATAACTTGTTAACAAAACTACCTTTTACTTGAATGGCTAAATTATTCATATTTAACTATTATATTAATTCAGTAATTATTTTAGTCATTAAAATAGTTTATTATATTTATCATAAAATTACTTGAATAAAAATAAATTGTCGTTGCTTTTTTTTTTTTTTTTTGAAAGTGAAATATTTTATAGTTTTTACGGAACAATTACCGTATATTTATTTAAAAATATGATAAAAACAATAATTTTTAAATGTGTAATTATGTATATATATAATAAATAAGTGATTCTGATGGATATGGAGCTTTTTTATTGTCTAATTTTAAAAATACTTATTAAAATATTATATGAAAGTTATTAATTGGTTTTTAATTTTTAAATTATAATTTACTATTCAATTTTTAGCTTACGTAATATATTTTCTAAATTGATTACCTGTATCAAAATTTAAAACTACCGGTTGAAAAATGTAAAATTAACTATAAAAAGTAATTTAATTATAAAGGTATACTTGTAATAGAAGTAACGACAAAACAAGGATTTTTGATTATATATTCTGTAAAATTTTTTTGAGTTTAAAAAATTGCAGTTACGGTAATTAATCAGGACTATATCAAGAGTAACCAGATAAAGATAGATTTATGAACATGTCTAGAGTTTTCCTAAATTGTTTAGTTTTGTAATTAAGAACATGATAAATCATTCTCCTTAAAATATAGTTGCTACAGAAATTTTGTATAAAGATAGTGAATAAAGGAATTAATGATAAATGCACATTTTGAAGGAAGTATCAAAGACAAATTGAAAAGAATTAAATTTTAATAAATTAAGTACATGAAATAGTTCTTTTTTTACAGTGAAGTTCGCAATTTATTCCTATTTTTGTTTATATTGCATTTTAATGAAATTAATATCTTTCTAAAAAATATAAATGTGTTTTACGCTGTTATTTTATTAAAGTGTCTGTTTTTTATAAATTTAATATTTGAAATTTGATTATTATACAATTAATATTTGAAAAATGTATTGCATAAACTTTAGTTTTTTCAATTAGCATTATAACCATTTGCATTCAATTTTGAATATTTACTTACGGATAAATTATTTGGTATTTCGTAATTAAAAACAATTACTTTTATTATTTTGCTAGCTTAATTTTAATTCTAAAATATTGGTATTTGGTACAGGTTTTTTGAAAACCTTTCAAATTAGTTCATTATTATATCATATAATTTCAAAATACAGAAGTAGTTTTTCATTTCCTAGTTAATGAATATAATCCCTTCAAATTTGTTCATTTCTATTATGTACGCTTTGTTTCACAGGTGAAATAATTTATGGTTACTTTCAGGGTGTATAAAAAATTGTAGTGTTCATCCATCAGTGCCAAGTTTAAACGTTGACAGATATAGAAATGCTTAAAAGCTTTTTCTAACATATGCCATTTTAAAAAAGTTTTATCTCAAAAGAATCAGAGCTTTTTTGCCTGCCTTTAAAACTTGCCTCATTGCTTGAATTTAGTTAATATATTATTTGTAAAAATAATTTAAGTTCACTCATCTGTTTTTAGTTGAAAATTTTGAATAAATATATTCTGAATTTGTACTTGATAAATTTACAAGCTAACTTCATTTTAATATTGATTTTAAAATATATTTTGAATTTTAAAATACACACTATTCTAATAATATGAAATTAATGATAAAAAAAGCTCATAATTCTATTTACTTTTAACATAGAACAATTTTTGATAATAAACAAATCTCGGGATAAATATTACACTTTTTATTTGTTATTAAGCAATATAATTAATTTAATTTACAATTAAAAGCATAATTTCACACAAGTCAACAGACAAGTAATAGGTTATAATAATTTTATATTATTCTTTATATTGTTCAAATTTATACTATATTGCTTACTCCCAAAAAGTTTTTGTGAACTATGAGAAATAATGAATCACATTAAGCAAGTTTAAAATGATTAGATTGAAAATTATTTTGGTGTACATAGCATATTTGACAATATCATTACAAATATTTTATAATAAATTTAGAAATGTTTTTAAAAATATAAATAATAGTGGAATATACGGGTGATTCTAAATTGGTTTTACAAATTAAGAGGGATGATTGTACCCATTCAGACAAGCAATAATCACATAGGAACGAAGAGCCGCATTCCATTCTCAGAGGCAGAAAATGGGAATTCTAACCTGAACATACAACAATGTTAGGTAAGTGAACGAATAATACTAAAATCAAACAAATAATATCACATTCATATTTATTGTTAAGTGAAAACTTCAAAGTTTTCATTCAACAATGCTCAAAATGCCCACTGCGTAAGTCGTTGCACAATTGACATCAGCGAAGGTACGACTGTAGTGACAAAGTGACGAAGGTGCACCCTCTCGAAGATTCCTAATGTCTTCTTAATCCAGCTGATATCGTAGTGCAAACGACATAAAAGGAGCCGCAGAAGAAACAGATGTTTTACTGTACAATGAATTCAGTAACAATTCCTCTCGGCAGTAGTTTTTAAAATGTAAAGGAAGGAAATACTTAAAAATTGTAATACAATGTGACAAGTGTCACAAAGGAATAAATCTAGACATTTCAAAGTGGCACCCGAAAACTGCACTTAAAGTTTATAGCAGTTTTCCATCCCAGGGTCCTTTTCCCCTTGGGATGCATGGGTGGTCCGTATGAAATAAAATTATTCTCCCTTTTGTTTGTGTGTGGCCAATCAAGTGTTGTGGAGGGGAGATTTCTGACCATTCCCTGGAAGACTAAAAATTACGTATTCATTTTATGATAAGAAAATAACCAATAGAAGAAATGGGAGGAGACATGAAGATGACTATAAAATTAAGGAGTTGAACCTCCGAAGAGTATTCACAGATATGATTTGAAAAGACAAAAATCTCCTACGAGATTGGGAAGACTCCGATGAGATATGGGAGAACCTAGAATCCGATGAGATAGAAAGGAGCTGATGAGTCCTCAGATGATAGAGAGACATTGACGGACAGGTGAAGCACAGACCAATCCACGGGAAATGCTGGAGCAATGCGATGATGAAAGGAGAGCTTAACGAAAGGGAAGCAACTGTACTGAACTACCAAGGGAAATGCACTATAAAGGGAGTGAGTCTTTTTAATCTCTTCCTTAGGACCCTGGCCACACAATGTTTTATAAATATGTTTTGATTAAATTTATATGTTGTTAAGATAATTAATCTAGAATGGTAAATGTAAATATTTAAATGTTAGTATTATAATAAAATTGTATTATTATTTAACTTTGTCTTGCTGATTTGTTCTCATTAAGTCTCCACTAATTTCTAAGAACCTGGGTTAGCTCGGTGTTTCTCACTTATACCGAGTTCCACCACTACAGCTGAGTCCACAGGCACCTCTCACACTAAAGATTTCATGTGCATGCGGAAAAAAGTTCAGTGGGTTGAAGTTCGGTGAACGATGTTATTACTACGTCCAATCCAAAACAAGCCACTACGTCCAATCCAACGTGTCTGATAGCATTCATGAGAATTTTTGGATGATGTTATCCAAATAATACATAAGCCATGATGTTGCCCCGTTTTTAAAGGACAATGTCTCTTCTGATTGGCTTTCTTTGGTAACCAATGAGAGCAAAATGCTAATTATTTTATGTGGAAATTTGCATATTGTAAATTAGTCATAGATTCTTGATAAGTTTTCGATTTCCTCTCAGAAAAGAATGCGAACCTATGTTCATATGTAATTATTGCTTGTATAGGTGAGTACTATCACTCTTCTTAAACTGTAGAAACAATTTAGAATCACCCTGTATAGTTATTATTTTTTTAAATAGGACAGCAAAATATATATAAGCAGCGGTTATGTTTTTTTTTTATCTTAAATATTCAGAAAATTATTTTTCCTGTGTGATTCTATAATAATAACTTTAAATCAAACTATAGTACACCACTTAAAGTTTATTATGTGCAGATAACATATACTCTATGAAGATACCATATTTGTCGATTAATTATATATTTATAGATCAAAACTATATTGCTGAATTTCAGTTTTCCTTATATTTAAATATTGTAACAGATTTTGCAAATAATATATAGTATATGAGTACATAATAATGCAGAGTGTACTGATATTTTTCTTAACTAAAAATTAACTAAAGTTCTAAGTATTTATTGTATATTGAATATTATTTAATTGAAAGAAGCGTATTAATTAGTTTATACCAAAATTTGTATCATATTATCTATCAGTTATATCATTTTTCATCATATCATCATATAAATGATGAATATGAAAACAATAGCTTCACAATATAAAACAATAGATAGAAAAATGATTCTAGAAAAGCAACAGAATTTTGACTTATTATTCTTATTTTACAGATCTGCAAGTATTCTTCGTTTGTCTCATAGTATTATTTTCCTCTAAATGTAAATATTTGATTTTTTCTACCTTTTTAAAAACAAGATCATTAAGAGATAAAAGTAAAAATATGTAATTATGAGTAAATAATACTAAAGAATTAATAAACATAACTCAAATTAAATAATTATCATTTAAATAATTGAAAGCATATATTTTCGATAAATTATTTATATTATCTTGTAAATCATATTTAACTGGTAATCACACCATAGATGAAATGCACAGAAATATTGCCTAATATATCACTAGAATTGCAGACCTATAAAGTGAATCTTTAAGACGAAACACTCCAGACAACCCTTTAAAGCCCATTTTTTTCAGGCTGCGGTATGCTCAACGATTTTTGACACTTTATGCAACTCTGGAAATATTGATTTCTTATACCATGACAGTCAGGGAATATTTTAAAAGATCCAACCTTCTCTTGTGTCTATTGTATTTTTCTAAAAGCCTTGAGCCTTTATCTCCTGTCTTTCACGTTACAGCATTGTATTTCAGAGGAAAGTTTTCAAAAAGATTTTTCTTATTATAAGCATTCGGGTGCTAATGCATTTTAGATATTCAAATATTCAAAATAAATATAAAATTATTAATTAATTTTGATTCTTTAAATTTAACATTAGTTAGTAAACATTTGTTAAATGAATTACAATAATAAATTATAAATGTTTTATTTAAATTTTACATTACTTGTTTTAAATAAACGTAAACAAACGGTGCTAGTAAAATTTGATTGATGGATTTCTGAATTTGTTTTTGAATTTTTTTCGTAACACTTTTTAAATTATTAAAAATTGTCTTGAATACCTTTAAAACTTCTTAGATTGACAAATATATTTAACGCATAGTTACTCTGGTTCAGTTACTATGATTTAGAATGTGTTATATGTGTTATGAAATTCTGTTTCATATTCATTTCTAATAAGAAAAATAAATAGTCCATATGTGTTTTTGTTAAATACTTTTAGTTACATATATTTAGCAAAAAATCATTATTTATAGAAAGACCTTTCATTTTATAAATTAATATAAATCGAAATCTGAAAAATTCATAATAATTTTTAAGACTTCTAAGTTATTTAATCGAAAAAGATTTATTATTTTAACTTACAATATTTATACTTTATTTTTTTAAAACCGAAATTGATAATTTGGTGTACTTCAAAGAAATGCAAAAGCACAAATCCTCTCTGATTTTTAAAGATACTTTAAAGGAAACGTTTAGAATTGAGTTAATTAATTTAAAACAAAAACTACTTACAAATAAATAATCTTAATCAAAGTATTATAAATAATGGAATTAAATGAAAACTCAGCGAAGTACAATATGAAAACCAAAAATAAAAATTTTAGATTGCTTGGAAAATACTAAATGATTTGTAAGAGATAAATAATGATTATTAATGTGTGCATAAAATTTCATTTTCAATTTTAAGTAATAAGCATATTTCAGATTTAAGAGATTTACAACATGTATAAATAAAATTAAATATTTTTCATATTTTTAATTTGGAATTTTAAATTTTTATTATTAAATTATAAATTAGATTCAATAATTTAAAAATAATTATAATAAAAATTATTTTTAGGGCTGTTAATAAAAAATTTCTTGAAACACAATGTATTGATAATGATTGCATCTCTACATTTAATATATAAAAACAAGCGAATACATATTAATTAAAATAAAACACATTTAATGTGGTTTTCAGCTCTGAGAGTTTTCATTCATAAACATTCATTTAAAAAAAGCGATATCTGTCAGGAAAACTGTGATTCTATAGCCTAAACTAAAAGTTTTCATATCTTTGAGCTTTGATATTATGATGATACAAAGAAAACCCTCATTGCTGTCATGCATTACATTACACAAATTTAGATTCAGAATAAAATTTTCATTGAGAACTAAAACATATTTCAGTTTTTAATAGTTAAGAAATAATTTAAATCTGTTATTTTCAAGGGAAATGTTCAAAATTAAATTTTATAAAGTTTAAAATCAACTTGGTCAAGTTGAAATATAGCTAAAATATAATTATCGTAATTGAAATTTGAAAGTATTTGGTCAATCAATTGCTTATATGTCTCAAAAGACGCTTGTGAAAATATTAAGCGACAGGTAAACTCTTTGCCATTACTTCGCGAAAAATCCCCTTAGAGACATGAAATTCAGAAGTGACAAGCAGTATTTTGTATTTTAATGATTCCTAAAAAAATCACTTAAATAAAAACGATTAAATAAATGCATGTGTGACTTTAAAGCATTATTCTTTTTTCACATGTTATTGCTAAAAGTGTTCACAATTAATGTTAAAATATTCATTATTATTAAAAATGTTCTTTATCACGTGCAAATAGAAAATATTATAATTTTGAAGATTAAATTACTCATTTTATTTCTATAATTTCAGTAAAATGTAATTCAAAAGATCGATGATTACAATGAACAAATGATTACAATATAGAGCCAATTATAAAAAAATGGTTTTATTGAACTCATAGTTTAGTTACTCATTATTAATTACATATTTCTAAAAGGAAGTACAGTAAGGATGTGTTTTCTAATATGGGATACGTCCTTCCCTCACTGAAATGGTTGCTTCGCACCATCTCTCCATACTCTCAGCATCAGAAGTCCAAGAACTCTTGAGGGAAGATTGCCAATTCATCTACCAGCATCTGTTTCAGTTGTTGGATGTTTCCTGGAGGAGGTCTTAATCACAAAACGTACCACATGTATTCTATGGGATTTAAATCAGAAGAGTACGTTTCTGATTTCCAAAAGCAAATTCTATCCATTGATATTTTCTCTTTCCAGAGCTGAAGCCAGGAATCTGGCGTGTGAGGGGATATTCATCCATAAAAAGGAGTTCGCTTCAGTGGTATAACGGAACATATGGAAATGGAGTAGGATAACCTTCATTCAATAGATATATCCTGTGGTACATGGGAATCACTATTCCGTAGAAAATGGCAAACTCAATCCATCCGTTAAGCATAATTCTTTCTCAGACGGAAAATTTTGGACCATCGTAACGATCTCTTTCTGTGATGTTATTAGGGTAAAATCATGTTCCGACTTCTCTTGAAGTCAGCTGGTGAAGAGAATCACTAGTGGTACTGAAACAATTCTCATTCGTAAAGAAGGCACGATTCCATTGATGCCATGTCCAGTTTCAGTGCATCTTGCACTAATGGTAATGCCGATGACCAAATTACAAAGAAATGCTCAGATCAAGATGGTTGACTAAAAGATTAGCTTTGTGAAGGCTTCTAGGCACAATATACCATGACGCTTTTAATACTGTTTCCGCATATAGTTTGTGATCAATGGCGCCAGTTATCTAATTTTGGATTCTTTTTACTTGCGAGATATATCGGTCACTCTATGCATTTGCTTACTAAGGACGACTTTAAAATACGTGGGGCTGACATTAGAACAAATAAATTAACAAGAAAGACATACCCTAATGGTTAAGAAGAAAAGGCAAAAAGTACTTGAGATATTCTCTTTTAATATATGTTATTGAATATATTTACTTATCATAAATAATTGATGATCAGATTTGAAGATTTTTATGTAAATACGTTTCATTTTATAACAAAAATTTTATACTACCATTTACGCTCAAAATATATTTTTATATTCAAAGCTTTTTAACATTAAACTAGATTATTTTGTAGTGCTACTTTTCAGAATGTAGTAAAATGAGATATGCAATTTTGTTATACTATATAATGATACATAATTTTGTTTGGACAAACGTAGAGAATAGAATTGTAAAAATTACATTTATGGCACTTAAACTGATGGTAAAAAAATTCGTATTCAGATTTATATAAATGCATTAAAATAAATTCCTTTATATCTAACATACTGAAACTATTTAATTTTGTAAAAAAATAATAATGCATAATTAATGAATCTAAATATCATTAATATATATTTATCGCATAATTACCCATAATATTTTCAATATATAAAGTCAAATTTTGATGGATTATTTATTTAAAGACTAATTATTTAATTTTATTGACTGTATAAAAATGAAATATATGAAAAAAAGTTTCTATGATTTTTATTTTAGTTCTGTAAGATCAAAATCTTAATACAAAAAAAATTCAAAATCATTCTGTGTACAATAAATTCAATAAGAAATATTCTAGAAGATATTTCTTATTAATTTTATTGCACACAGAATGCTTTTATAAAATTTTTTGTAGAATTTTTAATTAAATTGAATCTTTAGAGCAAACATTTTATATAAATGAAATATTTACCGGAATAAAATATTTAATTAAAGTCCCTGAAGAAAAATAATTAAGGCTTAGTTAACAAAAAATTAATAACAACCTAACAGCAAAAAATTATCCCTTTTTCTTAATGAATTATGTGTTATGAGCTTATAAATAAAGTACATTTCGATGAATAACTTGATTTGAATTATTTTGGATTAAAAATCAAATCAGCTCTTCTAATTGTAAGTTGCTATCTTATTATAATAATTAAGTTTAACTGACATTTTAATGACTAACAATTACAAAAATATTTAAGCATCTTTAAAGGAACTCAAATAATAGAAAATGAAAATTTATTACAAATTTTGTTTTCAGTTTATACATTTTTGAAGTTTAAAGTTTTATGGCTTATTAAACTCATGAAAATTATAATTTCCTTTTCTCGCTATTCTTAAAGCATTTAATTTTTTATTTTCTTGCTCTTCATGAAATTTAACAATTCATTTGAGATTGAAAAAGTCTTTTGATTACATGAAACTTCAGTTAAAGAAGGTAAATAAGTATAATAATTTATTATTACATATAGCACATTAAGAATAAATTGATGAAATTTAGAATATTTCGTATACATTTTTATATACCCGTTTTTAGGAGAATATTCCGTTTTCGAAGTCTTTATTGTGTTTTTTAGTGTAATTTCATTGATTCTATTATAGTATCAGGTTAAAGTACAATTTTTTGGATACAATAATCACATACAAATATAAAAAAAAGATGTTATCAAATGATTTTTTATAGAATAAATTACTCAAATGCAAAAATGTGAAATTTGTTAAAAAAATTAAATAAATATTTTTTCATTAAACATTTTCATTTATTATAAAGTGATTAATGTGACTAGTATAAATTGCATAGGTCTAAATTATCAAATATAATAATTCATTAGCTATTTTTTATGAAAATATCTTGTTATATGAAGCTATGTATTTCAACATTAAAATTTTTAAGGGAGAATATAAACATATTGAGTAATACAATGGTTATCAAAAATTAACAAGAAATCATAATAATGACGATAACGCGAAACTTTATGCGTGGAATTTAATGAAACTCATACAACACATAATAAAGAACAAAACAGCATACAAAAAATCACCAGGTAATTATGGTGTTATAAAAATTAGCATATGTGTATAATGAACAAATGCGAGGTGTAAGTTTGATATAGAAAAAGTACTTTTAATATGAATTCTGATGTTATATAAATATTTGGTTAGTAACAAATGCTAGCTCCAAAATAAATACATCCAATTCAATTTTATATCTTTCCTCGGACTTTGTTTCAAATCCCAGTAGTATAACCCAACGAGATCAATATAACCCATGCAGTGAAATGTGATACGGTCAATTATGCGGCCTGTTTATTGCTTAGGATGTGCGAGATATTGATCTTTCAGAGCAGTTGAAAGCGTGAGCAGTGTCCAAGGTAGAAGATTGAGACGTCGCCCTAGAGTGTCCCAAACATGATCGATAGGTTGAATTATAATACGGTGACAGTATGCGTTATATTGTTACCTGCACAAAACAAGCATACACGATTCGAGTCTTGTGTGATCTCAAATTATCATCCTAAACACAAAATCATCACCTATAGCCCCAGCATTACAGCTCACATAGGCATTCACGATGTCATCTCTCTAGATGTGAGTATTAAATTTCCCACGAGAAAACACGCGGAGGTCTGAGCGTCCAGACAAAGAGATACAGCCTGAAGCAAAAACACTGCATGATTCATTTGAATCTCTTTTATGGCTGTTTGAGGGATGAAAACGAATTCCACATTCTCTGAAATTGAAAATGTGCCTACTATCGATTTCGAGGCAAAACATTGACTCACCCGTTAAGGGAGCAGCTTTCCATTCATCACGCGTTCAATGGACATGTTAACCTTCCATTGTAAACGTTACCCATTCTGGGGTGACTTCAGCTGGATGCAAATAACTAGTCACTTTACATAAAGATCACATTCGTAAAACCTTTTCAGCAAAGTTAATCTGGATACCAACTTTTCGGATCATACAGTGTAGGAGTTTCTGAGTTCAACCGGAGATTGGTTCTATTCCTTCATGCGGATAATGACAAATATCGGTCATTGTCACTAAATGCAGCGTATGACTGTCTTTCGTTGGTTCTCTGATGCCGAATCCATGGTTAGAAATTATTGCCAAATTTCATGAATCACTCACGGACTGACATTTAGCTATCTAGCTACTTCTTTTGTCTTGCTTCTAGTCTTTCGAAAACTAACCTTTGAAATTGTTAGGTCAAATGATGCTTCGAAGTAATAGTTAAAATTTCGCTATACCAGATTTTTAATTTCAGACGCAGCGACAATTCAGGCCTTGCTCGTAGAGATCCAATTTGATGCTCCTCGCAGTTCACTTATGTCGACAGCATTGCCGTTGTTTTACATAGCGTCATATTGTTTAACTCCTTTTACTTGCCAACATATTCAAATTTCATTGAGACTGTCTTATTTTTGGGAGAGTTATATCTATTTTTGTGATTTTTCCTTAATGTTTGGTAACCAATATATTTATGTAAATATTTAACGTATTCCAGAGCTGAAACATACGGTAAGTTGTTTTTTGTTGTTAACTTTAATTTTCAACTGGCAAAGAAAGAAACTGCTGTCATTTTGTATTCAATGCATTTATTCCTTATACGTTTGAATTTATAATTATATGCATTCAGTTAAAGAACATATATTTTAAAATAAAAATATTTTAAAATAAAATTATCTTCATATTAAAAATACACTGTAAGTTTAATAAAAATTACATAACACTTTTATATATATAATTATATATAATAATAATATATATACGTATGTATAAATCAAAACTATTATTTATTGTTATAATTTTGCTTTGCTTTGTTTCCATTTGAAGTGGTTCAGGGAAGCGTAAAAAAAGTGACTTGATTTTTTTAAGTAAGTTCGGAAAATATTTGTATATAAACAGTTTTAGAAATAAAAGGTAGAAAAGATAAAGATAGAACGATGAAGGTAGAATATCCTCGAAAAATCTGATAAATTAATATATTTTTTAGAAATTAATAACTTCAAAATATCTTAATTAATCCTACATTTTTCTTTCCTGTATTTTTCAAAATATAACTTAATTTTATTTAAATTTATAAATCCGAAAAAAATGTTGTTAATAATATTATGCTTTTTAATTTATAATATAGAAAACTAATGTCTAATTGAAATTATATCAAATGAAGCAAAATTAAGATTAATGTTTAAAAATATCTCGAATATCAAGCAAAATTATATTACTTAACCATTTTACTGAAACATTTTCTTATTTATTTTTATTCCTTATTTTTTATAGGATATTGAGAAGCGACTGGTTTAACAGTTGCAGGTTGTTATAGATATTTTGTTTCAGTACTACTGTATTTTCACCCAGAATTAAAGATGTAAAACCAGTTTCTTGTAGTTAATGTTGAAACATTAGTTTTTTTTCCGAAGAGCATGATAAATTAATTTGTATTTTTGACGACAAATTTATAGCATAAACAATGAGCTATGCTATATATTTTATTTGCTATTTACCTTTCAATTTTAAATAATTCAGAGATCAGCAAAAGAATATTTAAAATTATCATTTTTATCTATTGCGCTTAAATTTTAGTTACTTGATTAAAAAAGTTAAAATTTCAATTGACTTAAATTGTATTTATCAGTAGTTTTTTGCTCATCATCACATATTACTCTTTCGCATACTTCGCCTTTCTCCTATTTCTATCTGTTTTCACTGAAAGCTATAGAGGACTTTATATCAAAATTCAATCAATTAAATCAATTGAGCTGGAAAATACACAATATCCAACAAGTAACAAAACTATATATTATCTAATTAATTTTAAAATATTCATATACAAAAGTAAGTCAACCTAAATATAATGCCAAGAAAAACATATTGTGTTACATGATTTTCTAAAAAAAAAATTTTTTTTTTTTTTTTTTTTTTTTTTTTTTTTTTTTTTTTAAGGTATAATGATAAAAAATTAAAAGATAATAAATGCAAGTCATATGAAACAAACTTTTTATTTTTGAGAAATTATTATACATTTGATTTTAGTAAATTTTAATTTTGGTAGAATTAAGATGAAATATTTTCTAATAAAAATAATGTTTTTCTATTTCATGTTGCATTATTTATGTAAATGTAGCCAAGAAAGTCAAATTTTAATGTATGTTTCCTCTTTCTAAACTTAAATGGACGTATTTTTAATTTTTATATTTCAATCTATGCTCTTATCTTTATGTGTAACAAATGAATAATTTACATTGATTAGTGTTAGTTTTCAGCATTTGATAAAGGATGGGTTTTAATATTTTTATTCCTGAAATCAAAGAATACTTAAATTCAATTTTCCGGATTTTAAATTCATATTTTACCTTATTGTGGGGCTGAATAATCTGAAAATCTACTCCTTTCTCTCTCCTTTTTCTTCAAGATAGCGTCTTGTACATTTTTATCAATTCCTAATCATACTCAGCTTTTTAATTACCTTAAAATTTCCTCGCAATAAAATAAAGTTTTAAAGCTTTAACTTTTACGAGAAGTACTTTAGAATATTACTCCGCCACTAATGAAGACGTTTGAGCACTTAAGCTCATAAATGAAAACAAAAATCAGCTAAAGTCTTATTACTACCGCAACATTATATTTAATCTCTTAGCTGTCATGGCTATAATGGGACTCTTTTTAACTATGTAGCAAGTAAGCAGTGATATTTATAAGTGATTTACAATTAAATTAGTTCAAGAGATTTTTGAAATTCAAAAAGAAATATTACGTAATTATGTTTAAGATAAAAATTTACTGTAATTATCTGCATTATTCAGTTATTTAAACAATTTTTAATTTAATTTTATTAAGTACGTTTGTGTAAGTCGTTATTGTGAAAATTGATCAAACTACATTTATTATAAAAAATAAATGAGACATCTCTCAAAAATATTTTACACTTCTATTATGAAATTATTAATAAAAAGGATAAAAATTTAAATTTTTTTAATCCAATTTCATATTTTAAGTATTTAATGAAGTATATTAGAGAATTAAAATCCTCAATTTTACATAGTTTGGCTGTGGTCATATTTGCAAAAAATATTAGAAATAAAAAAAAATTATATTCAGTACAAAATTTAGTATAAATCCAAATAATTTGCATTAGTTGCATAATGTGAAATATAGTGTATCAACTTTCTCAAATCAAAATATTAACTTAATCATATGTAATTTTCAATTCGTCTACTATTTGTCGATGAAGAAAAGTTTTAGATTATTTTTGCACTAATTATTATAATTAATAACATTTTAGTATTTCTAATATTTCGCTAATATATATATATATATATATATATATATATATTAATGCTAAAATTTAGATATAAATATAAATATATTTTTTAAATATGTTCTTAAAATTTATTTACATAAAAAA
>JAPDSC010113919.1:76010-93627 GCA_026290005.1 Latrodectus geometricus
AACATAAAATTATTTCATATATCATTTCCATATATAATCTTTTGAAATTGATAATAATTAAGTATCTGTAGTTAAGATGAAATAACTATAAGACTATCGATCAGTTAATTAATTAATTGTTTACATTAATAGTGATTTACAGTAAAATTATTTATACATTTAATTATGCAAACTATGAAGTTTCAAAGAATAAAACTAAAATAAGTTTATAAAAAGAACATCTGCTAAAGATTTATTACTTTTGAAAGAAATGTAAGCATATTTTGTTATAGTTTTCTTCAATTGGAATTTTTTTACTTTTAAATCTTATTTCACTTTAAATATTATAAATAAAAAAAAAAGCAATCCATTACAAAATCTGTGTTTCCAGTAAGGATAAAGTGTTATTTTTAAAATTAAAATTCTACCAAGAAAATGAACGTAATGATACAAATAAATACATTTTATCAGAAATATGTAGATATTATTAGTTTGATTTCATAGAAAAAAAATGTATTTTACTTGCATTCACATTGGATTACTAAATAATTAATTTTGTCTCATTATGTATTTATTTCCATTAACTATTAGTTCTATTTGGTTCAATAATATGCGTTTAATTTTTCTACGAATTCGTAAATAATTAATCTCGCTTGAATTAAGAAATGTGATCTAAAAGAAGTTTTTGTAAATTATAAATTTCCTGTCAATAAAAATCAAAATAAAAATAATCAAAATAGAAATCATAAATAGAATAAGAGACTTTCAACTTATCTTCCAATTTCTCTTTTAGATTATATGGAAAAAAATTCAAATATATTTCCAAAACATTACTGAGTATAATTCTTTCTTCTTTAAACATGCTACGAAATAGGATTTAATTAAATTGTTGAAATGAATAGGCATCCTTTTGGGATAAAAATAAAGTTTAAATGAACTTATTATAATACT
Source organism: Latrodectus geometricus (assembly GCA_026290005.1). Classification (NCBI taxonomy): domain Eukaryota; kingdom Metazoa; phylum Arthropoda; class Arachnida; order Araneae; family Theridiidae; genus Latrodectus; species Latrodectus geometricus. The sequence goes on from JAPDSC010113919.1 coordinate 76,941, forward strand.
CTAGAGTAGTAGTATAAAATTAAAACAGTAGAATGTAAGCAATTAAAGAATAGAAACTAGGTAAAAAAAGGTTATCATATGTCTTACGTCTTCGTAGAACCTTAGGATTTTATCTTGTTAGCAAAATATAATTGATAGATGACACATTATTTAATTTAATATATTAATATCACAGAAAAAGAAAAACATTAACAGAAAAGTTCTTTACATAATATAGAAAAAATATTAGAAATTGTTTACTGTATACACATTGTTAAAAATGTAGAATGACTTTATTTTTTATTCTGAATGAAATTATATATTTTACACTGAAAATATTCAATATACATTAAGACTTAATTTTTCATCGTATTAAAACTTTGAACTTGAGAAGCTATTTTTTTCAAAACATTTCTGATATTTTAAAACTTAAATGTCTATGTTTTTCTAATACAGCTCTAAATCTTGGAATATTCCTTCTTGAAGAATAAATAAATTTATTTAACGATACCTGTCTTTTTATTTTCATAATAAAATTTATATATTTATCCCTTTCACAAGGATAGGTTTAAATTTTCTCACACAGTTATAAAGTATATTAGTAAAATATTTTAATATTAAAAACTATTTAGGCATATTAGTTTATTTCTAAAATTTCATTTATTTTTAGAAGTATATTAGTTAAAATATTTCTTTTACACCAAAAATTTTAAAATAAATTTTTTTATCCTTAAAATTTTGAAACAGTTAAATAAAATGTAGAGTAGCTGGTATTTTCACAAACAACCAAGTTCATTTAAATTAAACAATGTGTAAAAGAACATTTTCTATAATAAAAATTTATATATCACACTTGAAATATTTTGCTGTATCAAAAAGAAATTAAAGAATTATAATATATGTTTAAATTCAGTTTGTTAAGTAAATATTATTCAAATACTTGGCAAAATTATCATTAGTTTCCTGCAATAAATTAGTTATTTATGAAAATGCATCTGTTGTATTTAATTATGCAGTCTTTTTAATTTGAACTTGTTCTTACATTTTTATTAATGAAGCTGCTATTTGATTTGAGGAATTCAGAAAAATATTTCGACCATTTAAAAATATGTTTAATTTATATTCAGTTTTAGTGCAATTTTATTTTTTATACTTGTTAATGAAATCCTAAGGAAAGTTATATTAATTATGCATAAATTTATTCAATGTTACACTGGTTTATATAATATAAGAACAAAATCATTAGACGTTAAAAAAAAAAAATTTAATATTTTCACAAGCTATTCATGATTCAGCAACTGATTTTTGACTATGAAATTTGCTATTTGTGTTACAATTCTATAATTAATTTATTCAGCATTGCCAATATTTTATAAAGTGTTATAATTTAAATTAATATTATTTTTCAGTTTCGTTGCATTTTAAAAATTAAAGTGCTGTTTTTTTTTCACTAAAATGATTGGGATGTTTTAATAAAGACTTGAAATATTTTCTGTGGATATATCAAAGAAAATTACAATCAAAATGCATTTCCAATATTCACCTAGGAATTTTTTTCAAATAATTTTTTTATGTATTTAAAGTTTTTTTTAACAAACTTTTAATTTATTTGATTTTTTAAATAAATATTAAAATATTGTATATTGAAATCTTTTGTACATTTAGTTTTTTGATTTGCCTTTTAGTGTAGGGATTATTATTCCATTATATTTATATCATATATTATTTTTATGTTATTTTGAGCATTATCAATGTCACATACAGCTATTATATTGCAATATTAAATATAGTATACATTCAATGTAGTATGATTACATTTTTCTTAAATTTAGTAAGAAGAATTTTCTAAAGTACATTACATCTCAACTATTTAACATAAAGAAAAATTAATCGATGATTTGAGATTTTTTTTTGCACTTATTGTACGAAAGTGATGATACCTTTATTGTGTTTGATTGATAGCAATGATACATTTATCACTAGAAAGTTTGCAGTATTAGCAACAAAATTTGTAACAGGTTTCTTCGAAGCAGTTTCCATCAGAGGCAAAACTCTTTTACCAGCAATAAAAAGATTTTCATGAAACCGATGAAAAACTACAGATATTGCTACTGACACATTGCTGAACTGCTACTTTCTTCACTGTGTCAGTTACAGCCAGCTGCTCTGAAACTTAAAATGCTTGATCTTAAGAAAACCTTAAGCCAACTCCTTCATTTGATGTTGATGATTGTCATCAAAGATTATTGAGAGCTATCAACTTCGGAGGTCCTGAAGATTTGATGTGACTGGATTTCGGTCTTTCGTGTTCCGCTAAATAATGCTTACGCCTACACAATTAGCCATTATTGCCCTCATGTCTGTGTTGAAATCAACACGGTTATGTTGTATTGCTGCTAACATTGCTGCAGTTTATTGGAATCAATTGCAGTCATGCAGCGATAAACATTCCTGAGCGCACAGTCAGAAATTCAATTTACTCCAATGGCTTCAACCATATATCACTGCTAGATTATATATAATGCTTGACTTTTTTGAAAAGCGAAAGGATGGGATGTTGAAACATGTGACATTCTATAGCTTAAACAATAGTTCATAAATGACAAGAACTTCAAAATGTTTTCAGTTCTGTTCCAAGTTAATTAAATAGAAAGTTCTATTTTTATACCACTCTCAAATTTATTTTAAGATGTCTCCAGGTAACTTCTTGCATGAAGTACGTGCCTTCTGAGTAATGCAAAATAAGAATATTAGTGAAAAAATGGGAAAGTATTTAAAATATCTCTGTAATTTTTATCTTCATTTGACATTAGAATTGTCTAGGTTATGAAAACGATTCTAAGAAAAAGGTTACTTAAAAAATTTTTTAAATCAAATTCATTAGATGGTGTGACATTGTTCTATAAATGTTAACTTCTGTACATATAAAAATAACTACCCTGATGAATTAACTTAACAAATATACCACTGATATGAAGCTATAGATGATGCTATATAATACTGTAGTAACTAGACAAGTATATGTTGGAAATTCTGTAATTTTAATATCGGATTTATAAAGGAAAAACAATATAATATAACATATATTAGTCCTCCTAGATACTAGTTATTTCCATATTTTTATATAAAATTCATAACAGTTTTCATCTTCAATAACTTGAACAGACAGTAAGAGGTTTGTGTGTTATTATGAAACTTAAAAGTGTTCTATTATATTGTATTTAATAAATACATTTGTGAAAAGGCAAGTTTAAGGGATCTTTCTCTTATCTATTATGTGTCTTTATGGAGAGTTGAATTCATACTATAATATAAAATAAATGTTATACTCAGCAATTTTACTTGATAACTTTTAATTTACAAGATTTATTGGTTATATTTGAAAAATTTAATTATCATTGGTAATAATATTTTTTAAAATACTTTAAAGTTATTGCATTTATCATTTATTTCATGTAATGAGTTTGCAATATTAGCAATACACAATGATTTATTCCTGAATTTCCTTAATTAATCTCGCAATAAACTCTTCAAAAGAAAATAAATTAATAGAAACTAAGTTATATTCATTAGAAACTTGAAATTTCCTAGGATGTTAAAGGAAATTTACAACTTTCAAGATTCACGCGACATCATGATGAAACAAAGATTTCAATGTCTCTGACAGGTAAATGCCGATATAAGCAGCTTTAGAGTTGTTGGAGAACTTCTAGGCACTTAGCAAAGTTTTACCAATGTTTACGAAAATAACTTTAGAAAGTGCACAATTTTGGGTCTGTGTTTGACGATATCTAAATGAAATTTACAAGCATGCATGTTAGTTATTAAAGTTTAGGTTTATATATTGTAAAACAACATTATAGTTAGAAATCACTTTGTTCATTATTTATAATTAAATGTAATTTTTTTATTTGTGATACAAAATTGATGTACGCTTTTTTATTTTACAGATAGAAATTAAACGGAATATATCAGTAGCATTCTGAATAATTCATATGGGAAAATCCTGAAACTATATATATTAACTAAGTTTAAAATTACTAATTTTAAATAAAACTTAAAAAAATGTTAAAAATTTGAAATTTTTATTCACTATTTGTTTATAAAAATACATATTGTAAAAAATATCGATTTATAAATAAATAGTTATTACAAATATATTTATTTTTAAACGTAAATATTGAATTTTGAGTATATTGAAATATTGAATTTTTGTATATACAAGAGATTTTTTATTTATATAACTTTGCATAAATTAAAAGATACAAAATACATATTATTCATATAACTTTGCATAAATTTAAAGTAAATTCTCAGCAAAATATATACTTAACATCACATGTTTCAATAGTCCGAAAATATTGTATTTGGAAATGATTATTTATAAAATTTAGATTGAGAAACATCGCAAAATTCTTCCGTTTTATTCCCTGTATTGAAAAAGTTCATATAAAGATAATTGTTTACATAAATATCATTTCAAAAATTAAAGGTACTTAATAATAAAACAACAATTTTATTTAACTGCCCATTATAAAAAAACTGAAATATTTAATTCAATTGAAAGTTAAAAATGAAACAAATTATATGAAAATAAATGAACAATTCATATTCAAGAATCAATAATATATATATATATATATATATATATATATATATGTGTGCGTGTGTGTGTGTGTGTGTGTGTGTAAATTGATTAATAAACCATAAATGAATTCTGACTATCTATTTATTCTATTATTTCGTAGATAATTTAATATTCTTTATTAAGTATTTTGGGATTTATTATAAATATTTATTTTACGAGAATATTCTTTTCTATTTATTACTTGGTGTAACAATGTTTAAAATATTCCATTTCCCAAAAGCAGGCGAAATGTACTTACAATGTTAGTATGAACTATCAAAAGAATGAATCAGAAACATATGAATGAAGCTATTTTCTTTATTTATTATGTTAATTCGATTATTGAGGTACTTATAAAATAGAAGAATAATGGGCCATATTATCTTAAATTAGTTTAGTTGAAATAAGCTTAGAAGAAAATTTTTTGTGGAAATGTTAAAGAAAAAAATGTTAATATTCTTATATTATATTCAAATATTTAAAGATATGATTAAATATGAAAAATAAATATTAGTTTGGCCAAGACAAGGAGACAAAAAATTTTTACAGATGAAATTGATATTTATATTTTTAGTTTGTGTATGAAAGGAAATAATAGTAATTTATTCATCAAGGAAATTGGTAATGTTTCCATGAAAATAACTAAACCAAATAATTTTTCATGTGCGTAAAATAGAACTGACAGAATATAAATAAATGTCTTTATTAAAACTCTCCATTTAAATTTCTGAAACTTTATTCTAAAAATTTTAAATGGAGTTTTATAATGCGTCTAATGTAATTTTGCAAGTTTCAACATTAGTAATCTGAATACGAACAACTGAATTTATATAATTCAAATTTTAAATCAAGTATAAATGTGCTCATTTAATGCAATTAAAAGAATTACATTAATGATGAATTACATTTTAATGAAGTAAAAATGAATGTTTAATTTTGAATGTGAATTATAATTATTCTGCAGACAGTAAATTCGATATGGTATAACAGTTAAATTTGCTTGTTTATTCTTATATTCCACAACATAAAATTTTAGAGTTTTATATAAATAATTATTAAAAAAGGTTGTAAGACATTTAAAGAACAAAAGGTGTTGAGCAATTAAGACTTCACTACTTCTCAAATTGATAATATATATTAATAACTACAATACTGAAAATTTGTTGATTGGATGATAAACCTGCGAAAATTAATTATTAATAGTTATTTTTTAAGATATTATCTTGCTAAGTGAAAAAAGAAGCACATGAAACAATCGAAATACTTTTTTCTGACAGAAAATCTATGTATCAAATAATGCTAATGGGTTTTTTCCTCATGATATTTACCTTTATTTATTAAGCATTACAGAAACACTTAAATACAAGTCTTTTAAATACGGTATATTTTTTCTTTTCTTCCTAAATAATCAGTTTACATATTTCATGCTTTATAATGTTATTTTTATTTAAAATAAGAATTGATATATATTCATTAAAGTAACGCTGGGTAGATAAAGTGATATAAGTTATCTGATAATTGAGAGAATGCTTATGAGAAATAGCATCTAATAAGGTCATTATTATATAATTTTTGTAAATTTTAATGAATACTATGAACAACTCTTTTGTTACTTTTTTGTAATCAACGTCAGTAATTTTTTAAGCGATGACTATTAGTAGTAATGAATAATTACTACTTAAATATATTTGTCTACTGGGTGTTGGGTTGCATTTTTAGTTGAACAAACAAATGAAATCCTACAAACAAATGAAATTTTTTTTTTCGAGTGCCAGCCAGGCTGGCAATATGGGTGCGCTGCTCCACTCTTTCAACTGAACCGCAATCGGGTGTGGAGTCCGACTTTCTCAGTACACACATGCCATATTACCCGTTTATAGGGTAGGCAACCATTCACAACTCATTCATACAAGGAATGGACAAATACAGAATAGAGAGAATGAGAAAGTATATCCATGCCCCAACTGGGATTCGAACCCAGACCTCCCTATCCACAGTCAGGAATGGTGACCACTAGACAGAGTAGGCGGCAACAAATAAAATCCTACAAACAAATGAAATCCAATAAATTTTTGATATTTTGTTAAATATTATATATAAGAGTCCCTAATGTATCTTAGTATTGGTAATGTATCTTTAAAAATAATTAACTTAAATACGAAACTTTAATGAAATAAATTGTCAGATAAAAGAAAATCTTAGAGAGAATGAAAATAATAATATAAAATAAATATGTAGTTTAGAATCTAGAAATTTAGCTATCTAACATCTAGCAATTTATAATCTAGCTATTTAATGCATTGCATTTTCATATAAATTAAAATTTATATGAAAATGCAATGCATTAAATAGCTAAATTATAATGTCATGTTAAAACTATTCTTTGGAGATAAATGGAATAATGCAAAACTAAATTTAAAGATTCTGAAAACCTTTCATCTGTAAACTATATGGTATTTTATAATTAAGCAAGATAACTTAAACGTATGTTAAAGGATGTTGCATAAGCCCGAAAGAAAAATTTTAATTTACTTTCAAAATTTTCTTTTAATTCAAAACTAATTTTCTTAAAAATTGTCGAATAAATCTTTTCGGATAGTTTTGTGTCAGAAATGTAATGAAAATAATATTGTAAATCATTTCTTAGATCATGAACTGATTTTTGTATTCTTTTAGTTAAGAAAGCCATGTGAATTATGAAGAAAAAAATCAAATATCTGTTTTGCTTTTATAAAATTTGATAACTAATAAAAATCATGTAATTAATATTTTCTTACAAATAAAAATTATATGTTGAACTTTGTTAGTGTTATTTTAAATATGATAATTTTATATAATATTGAAATATTTTTATTATACATATTTTATCTCTAACTAATATTTGCATTAAAATTTACTTTTATTTTCGATATCAAGATCTTTGTAAATAATTTCATTATGAGTTAAAAGACAAGAACTTCCTCAGTGAAAGTTATTTATGAAAAGTTTCAACGAGTAGTAAAACAATTTGCATAATTATCTGGTAATTGTAACTTGACAACTCTGGAGAAATTACCATATCCCATATTTCAGTCGCAATAAAGGAATGGTAAGAAAGTGATAATGCCAGTAAAACCATCTATTTACACGAATTTTCACTAGTTTTATGGCTGAAAAAGTAGTATCACAGTAATATCGGAATTTCGTAAGAGTTTTATCTCTTGAGGAAAGAAGTATTATTTACGTGACATGTAATATTTATATCTCTCTTTGATAAAATATAAAATTTTTTAATCTTTTTTCTTCTTTTTTTCCGTGCTTCAGCTTCTAAAATATTGTCTTTAGTTACTAATCGAAGCTTCAAAAGTTTTATTATTTTTATTTTTCTTAATTTAAAAAACTGAATGACGTTTTTGAATGACTTCTATTATTTAAGCAAAGCATTAGTTTCAGTAATGCATATTTAATGTGGTCCGTTTTTTAAACTTTTGATATTTTACGAAGCCTATTTCAATTGTGGCTACATTTACTATTTCATGTTGACTATGTTGAGAGTTATATTTATTATTTCAATACCGGACTCTTTCATAATTAATTTTAAAGTAAAAGCTATATATATTGTTCAAATTTAATTACATTAGTTTGTTTTAGAAAATAACTTTTAAATAGTTATTTGTGTAAAGAAACATCTCCCCAGATCCACATTTTATGATTTTTGTTGTGTATTAAATGTTAAGTAACATGAAAAAATATGGATCAATCTCTCGTATCAATTGATCGAAAATATCTCTAAAGAAATTCTCGCTCATATCATACGAAATATTTATCTATTAAAGCACTTTTCACGAAATGTAACATTTATTTCAAAATATAAAATTTGATAACAACTGATATAAAATGAATTGATAATTTGAAATCAAAGATGGTGAAAGTTCTTTCAATTTGAGTAGAAATAGAAAATTTATTTTCACTACTTTTCGGCTTTATTTCCACAACGTAATAGAATAAGATCCAAAAGTTTACAACCTTATTATAAAGCAATAGATTAAGAATGTATTTCTTACAATAGCAATTATAATCGTGATTAAATGTTACTAAATTAAATCCTAAAGAAGAATACTAATTGATTTTAAAAACATATATATTATAGATTTATAATAAAGAAAACTCTTCTGTAAAGTTAAAAATTATGTGTATGCTGAAATTGCAAATTTTTGGCTTATGAATAGTAAGTTATGCATAAAAATTAATTTCCAGACAGTGCAAACTTCTTAACAAGTAGTTTTTAAAAATTGTGTATTTTTCATTTATAATTTAAAAATATTTTTCAAGTTAGGCATACAAATTTTGATATCTAATCTTAAACTCTATTTATTTTTTATTAATGAAGCAGTAAGTCTATTCCTTATAAAATATCTCTGAAATTAAGTCGTGATATTTTCTTGACTTACGCAAGCAGAATTTATTAAAATTTTATTTCTGATAGACTTTACACAACTACATCAGTGATACGACAAAATATTATAGAAGCTGTATGTATTAAAATTTTAAACTAATAAAATTATAAAGAGATATATAATAATCATAACAGATGAATCATTTATCGTCTTGGAAATTCAATAGATTTCAAACCATATTAGTTTTATTAATACAAAGAAAACCGTAAGAATTTATCAATACAGCTTATTTGAAATATTTCAAAGCAATTTCCACTCATTCAATAATCTCCTCCATTTACCAAAGACGGTTCTTCAGCAAATTTTGCCAAATTTATAAGAAAGCCTATTGGTTGTCCCAAGCTATGAGAATGTCTTTTGTGAGCTCAAATGACCGCTATACAATTCCAGCTGATCTGAAGAAATAGAGCTAGTACCTTTTTCTTAACAGATTGATATTTTCTGATAGCTACGGATTTGTACTCATTATCAAACACCCAAGCATTTTATGATGATTAGATTGACTGATTGTAGATTGACAGTCAATTTCATCATATGTCACATATCGTTCCTTATCACATATTTCCATTTTCTCTAATGTTACTAACAGTTGTCGAAGGAACTGATGATTGCAAACACTGTATTCAGTTGGTAATAAGTTCGTTTTGCAAATTGATTTTAAACTAAATTACTCACAATCATTCAACATTCTGAAGTTCTACAGCGTACTTATGGACTTCGATTGAGTACTTAATGGCAAGCCATAATAAAAAATAAAAATGTGAGAAAAAAGGCAAATTTTCATTTCATAAAAAAGTGATAGGATTTTTTTTTCTGGACATAAGTGTAATACCATTTGACTAACAGGTAGTTTGCAAACCTGGGAATAAAAGTGAAAATTTTAATGCATTTCGTTAGAACTAAAATATAATAATAGCTATCAGTATTTTATAAATAAAAATGTGTATATTCTTGAAATATTTGGAAACTTCATTAAAGTTCTTTAAGTCTTAGATTTTTTCAAAAGGGTAAAAGGTCGTATTTTTTAGATTTTCAAAGAATTCAATTCCTAGGAGTCCTTCTGTCATGAGTAACTGTGAACGAAACATCTCAAAATTTAGAGACATAATGTCTAAATTTAAGAGAAAATTAACAAAATGGTGCAGGAAAAGTATGGCAAAGTAAAGAAAAAAATAATTGAAAAATTAAAAGCTTAGTGAGACATCCCAACGGGTATTGAAGTTAATTTAAATGTATAAAAAGTAGACTACTGCACTAATTGTGAACGCAGAGATTGATCAGCTTTTGTATTTAGCAGTATCAATTATTACATTAAAATTCGTCTTCTGGTTAAAGTAAGCTGAAGAAATCTCATAACAGTAACCTAAATTTTATTGTGAATGTATTTTGTAACATTTTTTTTGTATAAGAGTCTTCTTTTTCATAATAATAAAAAATGAACAAGCTATTTATTTCATGACGAGATTTGTTTTATATGACCACACTTGATTGTAAGGAATAAAAGATTGCTACGTAAATAAAGATAATGCTATTTCTTAAAGAATAATCTCTATTTTTTTAAAAAAAAATTGAGGACAAACAAAAGGAAATAAGAAATCAAAAGTGCTTTTCTGCAAATAACTTTCTTTCTGTCATTCGAATCCTTTGTTTCACGTGAGACAAATCTTCCTTTTTAATATAATTTTTCTGATTACAATGTTTTTTGAAAGATGTGAGGCTCCCAGATACTTGTGAATTTATTAACATGACCCTCTGGTCTGAAATGTTTCATATTCTAAGTTTAAAATACCCTTACAGTGATTAAAAAATTTGCTATGATTTACAAAATATTCAATTTGAAGGAATAGTCACATCTTGAAAAGAAGGGTTTAAAGGCTTGCAAAGGCATATGGAGGAAGTAATACAATGCTAATTTCAATGAATGTGTGTACATAAAATTTAATTGAAAATAAAAATGTACGTATTTACTACATAAGCATGTTTGGTTTGTGTTCTACTCAAATCCTCATTTTATTATTATTGAATAAGCTAATTCAGGTATAAATTAGTAATACAGTTTCAAAAAGTGTTCAACTTTTAATTTGAGAATTAAAAAAAAAGTAAAGTTTACTAAATGAAATATATCAAACATTGCATTTTAATACATATACTTAACGTAACAATTTCTAAGTATTGTGAATATCTTAATGTTCATAATTACCTTAATCTATATATTCCTATATATTTTTAAACACATGACAAAACACGTAGATTTTACTGGTTGTATTATTTAAAAATTACGTCTGATGTGGAATGAATTCGATGCAAGTGTTATCAATATTTTGATTATTCAGCATTTTTTGCAATAAGAAAATATTAATTTGTTTAGGTTTAAACATTATTTCTCGTTTACATGACACTTATATATGGTCATATTGAAAATGAAACTTAGATTTCAGCTAACATAAAGATTATAAATTGTTCTCGATACAAAATGATAAAATTACTACCAGAAGGTAAAAGTAAAAGAAATAAATTTTTTATTTTCTTGTAATATTTATTGTATATGGAGAATGGAAAATATTGTGCATGGGAATCATGGAATTGTATGTGGTAAACATACGTATAAAATTTCTGTATGTATTTAATTTAGGGTTTTTACTTTTAATAATTTATTTTGTTTTATCTAAAAAGTAAAATGTGTTTGAATAATAAAAATTGAGAAGTAAAATTGTTCTGTTCCAGAACAATCTAGGATTTAAAAAGAATCTTGTTGCTTTATGTTGATATAATTTTTAATATAATCAATTAACATAAAAATGATTAATTACCCTGAATTATATTGTATCTAAATTGAGAGTAAATTTTTAAATTGAGAAACTTAACAATTGGATGTATAATTTTGTATGTTTAAAAGATTAATTGTGCATCACAAGAATTCAATTTAATGACAATTTGAAAATACCTTTCAATTCTAGAATTAAGTATGGTATGTGTTTTTATATATATTTAATTCTAGATATGTATTTTTATTTGAATAAAATAAAAAGCAGTTTTTTAAATTTATAATAAAACATAAAATCAAAGGTATATCCTTCTTGGTAATGTTTGCAAAATATTTAGATATATTTGAATCTAAATATTTTGTAAACATTACCAAGAAGGATATACCTTTGATTGAATTTGCAATCCATTTGCAAAATTGGCAAAAATTAATAACAACAGTACTTGAAACTAAAAAGTTAATTAATTTAATTTCGTATTCAAATTAAAAACGATACATTTCTTATAATTCTTTCATACATTTTGATATTATAAATTTATTTTAAAATATTAATGGGATTTATTTCTCAAACATGAGACGATTACAAAAATATCTCTTTAATTTGAAATATGATCAACAGCCTAAGCTGCATTATTTAAAAAATTATCATGAGATAAGGAATTTTTGGAGAATATTTTTGAAAATAATCAAATCCATAACTACACATGTAAAAGCTACATAAAATATTTGTTGATTTATTCAACTATATAAAATTAAAATCTTCAAAATATGAAGAAATTGTGAATATATCAAAACAAGATTTAATTTAAAAGGCATACTTCATGTTGATCAATGTAGAACTTAAACGAGTACTGCAAATTTAATGCATGTATTGTAACAAGAAAATATAAAAGTAATTATCTAGATAAGGTAATGTCTGAAAATTATTTTGTTAAAGAATTCTTCTAACTCAGGATTCCTTATAAACTTCTCTGGATTTTAGAAAATGTGAAATCTCCTATGGCTCTCTGACTTTAATTTCAAATGTTTTAAATGTAAAACATTTCTACTTGATTTAACTTAGTAGTGTTGAACGTAACTTTTGCGAGTAGGAATGGCAGAAGATAAGACATGTGAGCAATTTTGTGAGCAGTGATTTCCCAAGCGTAAATAATGCAACAATTCAGTTGCTTAAAACTCTGAATCCGGAAACATTTTATTACATCTAAATACTCTAATTGCAGTATTTAACAATGCAAAAATAAAAACTTTCTTAATAATATATGAGCATGTATCTTAATAAGCAAATGTTTAAGTAAATTAATGTTTCTTTTTTATGTTTCTATTCAATCTTTTTATACTTTATGTTTTTATGTTCTTGTTTAATTTTTGAGAAATAAGTAAAAATGTAATGCAATGTAAAAACACATTTGATAAACAATAACGAAAATTTCTACATTCCTATAATTGATATTTTTTAGCTTAAAATATTGAAACTATTATTTAAATAGTGATTAAGATTATATTAGTAATCTGCAACTCCCAGCAAAATCTCAATATATAACAAATTTAGAGCAACAAGTTGGTTTGTGATAAGTAGCTAAAAAAAACTAAATGTTTGTTAAGACTACTGTAAATAATTTATTGATGTAATTTAATTTAATCCTGTTCTTCAATGAATTTTTAAATAATGTTAAGTTAAATAATATTTTAATATGTATCAAAGATGTAATTTACAACTATTATAGAAGTTTAATATAGCAGTCATATTCCATATTTCCCATTTATATGTTCTTTGTAGAAAAAAAAACTTTAATAATACGTTAATTTTAAAAACTTATCTAAAAAACTTATTTATTATTTTAGAACATGTAATATTTAAGATATTACACAGGTATAGGATTGTATTTACAAACATAATTATATGTCATTCAAGTGTACAGAGTTTGGATTATTTCCGTGAAAAAAAAAACAAAAAAAAACAAGTTCAATCTTTTTTAAAAATGTTATTTAGTTCTTGAAAATAAAATATAGGATGAAAATGACGGGTTTTAGTATAGAACTCAGTGAAACCCTATAGAGAATGCATCTTAATTTTTACAGAAAATCTGGATAAAATTAATAAAGAAATACGAATAATTAGTTATCAGATAGGAATTTTAAAAATTCCTTGATGAATAATTAATTAGACAGAACGTTTCTGAGCAACGTCATATATCTAATTAAAAACGCTGTTATAATATAACAGTTACGAGGGAAATTTTAGCTTGCTGAATTTCCGTTTCAGTGTTGTAAAATGTGATAGTCGCTTTCTTATTTCTAGATACTTTAACAATATAAAAACACGCGTGTTTTAAGTATTAAATTTACAGAAAGAATACCTAACGTAGAAATGATAGAAGCAGGTATTTCAAATTGTTATTAAAAAATTAATATTAACATTTTAAACGTCAAAAAAATGTAATTTTTATAAAAAGTTAGTAATTTATAAATTCGAAAATATAAAATAATTTTGTCTTATAAAATTTTGAGGTAGTTATTATATTTAATACTATCATATTAAACTACAATATGCATGTATCAATAAAACTGGAAGTAGTTGTGCCTCAAATTTTCTTGATCAACTACCAGATATTTCTCCGTTTTTTCTCCATATTAGTTTCAGATAGGAAAATATTTTTACTAACTCAGCCAAATATTCGATATAACAATATAACCGATATTTCATGTGATCAATTGTAATTTTAATATTATATGCTTAGATTCATATTCTTTATCTAAATATAAAATATATTATAAAAAATTAAATTTCTATAACTATCATAAAATGAAAGAAAATTGAGTATCTAAATATTAAGAATCTTATTGAAATTCTGTCTTATCAACATTTTTCAATTATTTAAGAAAGTAAATCATTGTTTGAATAGATGCACACATTTAAATATTTTAATAATATTGTTTTGATTTTCTTAAAATTGTTATTTTATAATTGATCTTTGTATGTTAGACTTTACGAAAAAGTCACATTTGTCAAACAGAAATATTTATGTTTAATCTCTTTTACACAAAAATTGGAAGTGAAACGTTTTCTCTTGTTTTTATCAAAGTTATTCCTAAATCATCGTTATCGATTAGGTTACCTTTTAAAAATTATTTCAACATATACTTGAGGAACTACTTTCTGAAACTGGTTGTCTCATGATCATTGTTTATACAATGAAAAAAAACTGATCATTGTGTATTTGATGATGATACAAATATTTATATGCTCAAAAGTTAAAAATTATTATATTTTTCCACTTTTAGGAATCATTTTAAAAAATTATCAAAAGTAATTTAGTTTCGATAATACTTACTTTTGTCATAACTTTCGTGAACATTACGAGTTAGGAGATATGTATATATATATATATATATACTTGTATATAAACCAAAATATTTGTTTATATATATTTGCTTTTAATGAATTAAAAATAATGAGCATAATTCAAAACGCGAAAATGCTTGCTTCTGAAATACATTGAGATGTTAAACATTTCATCCATTTTTGAAATAAAATTGGAAAAAATTTTAGCTTGCTAAATTCCCATACATTATTATATAATAGATTTAACTTTAAAATTTTTTATCATAAGAAATATTGTTTTTCCAATTTTAGAATACGAGTCATGGCAATTGTTATATTGAACAAAAATTATCTTCATTTGGAAATCTTTTTAAGCAAAATGCATTTTTTATAAGATTGAATAGATGGATATATTCCTAAATTTATTTTCTCTTTTAAAGTAAAACTCAAAATATAGTTATTTTTGTTATGAAATAAAGTCATCCAACAATATTGAAAATGAAGCATGATTAGGTTTTTAGTATCTGATTATGTAACAATTAATAAAGTACATTAAGCTATCTTTTTAAATTTCTGTTTATAAAAATGCTTAATGTAATGAGGTGCTTTACATGATGTTTTCAAAAATATAAGCTATCTTTTTTTAATTAAATATTCTAAATTTGCTTTAACTTACTGGCTTTTCGTACGAGCTCTGTTCTTTGTGGCTCTTAAAATTTTTGTTCAATATTAAATGAAAAATAGGAAAAGAAAAATGATTTCATGCATACTTTGAATTGATTTGAGAAATTAGAGAAGGCAGCAAAATGATTATGAAAAAAAAATTCTGAAAAATGAGGCGATCCTCGAAAAATGAAATTTTTAGAAGCTTATAAATTGGAAGCTTTTGACTATTAAAGCTAGTAATTTCACTTTTTTATGATTCCATTAATTATGTTTTTATAAATAAATTAAAGTAAATTTCAATTATGTGTTTAAAAGAAAGCAAATACAGGTATTCTCATTATTTTGATCGATTGGTTTAGCATATCAAAAAGAAAAAGAAAATAAGTCATGTGTTAAAAATGAATTACTTTTAATTATATTCCAAATATGGCAAATGTTTTCTTCAAGCATTTAAAATAAAAACACGAAATTATGTTTTGGAATATTTTCGAAATAGTTTTAAAATTCTTATAAGAGACTGAATTTATATGGTAAGGGAATATTTGATGTTAAACTTAAAAAAAATGTCTTAAAGATGATTAGGAAGGCATTTTGAAAAAATATATAGTTAACATATTAACAAAATTTCTTAAAGCTTTACACTATCAAGTAAATATGTCAATGAAAGTGAATATACCGCACTTTGATGTAAAATTATCATATCTGTTTGTGCATCTATAGTAAAGAGCAAAGTATATTTTGTTTTAAATATAAAGTATTAGAACGAGATCATCAAAATGTGTGTGTGATGTCGTTAAAAACAAATACTTTAAATCATTGAATATAATTAGAAATTTAGTACAAGAGTGATTTTAATATAAATATATAAATTGAGTTAGTTAAAATAGACA
>JAPDSC010113919.1:103627-135401 GCA_026290005.1 Latrodectus geometricus
TCGATTTTCATTTCTATTTTGTTTCTTTTCTTCAAGAAAGAATAAAAATATTTTGCCCGATTGAAAGCCATTTTGCAGAGTGTTTTGACAGTTTTTGCCATGTTTGTTGTAGAGGATGTTAAGAGTGATTACTTCTCCATTCAGATAGTGAATTCTCTGAAATTCACAACACATATATGGGATAAGCATACTCTGAATCTGGACAAGACATTCTTTACTATTAAAGAAAAAACTATTCTTAGTCTTATTGACTAAATAATGAACGTTATTTTAAGAACTGAGTTTCTTTTGATGTTTGAAATTGAAGCTAGAAAATCACAAAGAAGCACTTTATTTTCTTCCGGACAAAATGATAAATATTGCATTCAATTTCAAAACTTCAACTAAAAATATATTTCTATTGCATTCCAAAATTTCTATAAAATATTTTTATTTCCTGAAGTATTATAGAAGCATCTGTTTTTGATAATACAAGCTAGAAAAATGTAAACACTGCGTTTATTAAAGTCCCAGATAAAATCCTATACAATACATAAAAGCGTTTCATATTAAAATTTACATTTGCAAAATATACTCTCTATACTTTCCTTGTAAATAAATGAGTCAGGTAAGTATTAATAAACATTTATGAAATCTATAGCATTGTCAATTTTCAACTGATTTTTCAATAATATAATATTTTTAAATTGAATAAAAGTTTTTTTAATAGATAGAAAATAACAGAAATCAGTTAAATTGCTTAAAAATTAACAGGTTAAATATTTAACAGATCTATAAAATGCTTAATTTAGTTATTTATAAAGCAAATGCTTTTATGTTTTAATGATGCTTGATTAATCAGCAATGATTTTGTTGTAGATAATATTCTTTAACGAAAGTATTTTCTGGTTTATCTTCAATAAAATTGTTTCATATTTATTTTTCTATTTATATAAGACATTATTTATTGCCTGCTTTATTCATTTCCCACTCTACATTACTACTGAGCATAAATATTTGCTTCTACTAAAACCTTAACAAATGACAAATAAAACATTAATGTCAGAACTTTAAACATTTATTAATGAAAAATATGTATTAATACATTAGAAGTTCAATCACGTGTAACATAATTATAAATAAACAACGGAGCTTAAATTTATTTGCCAGATTATAAAATTGTTACGCCAAGTTTTAGACAGCATTTATTTACTTATTTATTATCATACGAGTCAATTGGTTGTTATTTAAACATATTCAAGAGATTTAATGGAAATGTTTGTTTTAAAATATTAATAAAAAAAGCTTACCCTTTGCTTTGCTTTTAATTTATATGTCAAAATACGTAGTTAAAATCGTAAATATAATTTTTACGTAATTTAAAAATAGAAACATACATTTAACAAGCACAAAAAATAAATGCATAGACCTGAAATAAATGCAAAACAGGAGAAAAAATATTAGACGTCATTAAAAAATAAGAGACTTCATTACAACAATACAGTTATATAAAATAATTTTGTTGATTAAAAATTGAATAAAGTGTAAATTTCCTATGATTAAGATTTCAAACAATCATAATATATCTCTGAAATATGATACTACTTTTATTAATAAACTTTAATGTAGAATATAAATTTTACTGAAAATATTTTAATAATGTTGAGTTATACAAATGTTTTTCATTAAATTCAGATATTGTTCACTTATTTAAATAGAGAATGTAAAAATAAATTATTTCATAGAGTAGCATTAAATAGTACTTGAAAATCGTGAATGCACTTTACATTTAAATATAAGTTTACATTTTACATTTTGTTAAAAAAAATTACATAAATTGATTATCAAAAAAACTTGTTAAATTAAATAAATTATCTAAATTCTGTACTTTAATATTTAAAATGGCTTATACATTAGGCAAAGCTTTTTATATGAAATAAAAATTAGATGAATAAAATATGGATTTGGAATTTAACGTTTTTTTTCATAATAATATATAAGAAAATTCCTTTTATAAAAATTTTAAAAGAAAATTCAATTTGTAAAAGTAGTATAATATATTTTATTACTTAATGAAAAATTCTATAAAGATTATGATTTTTAAGCATTCATTGTTGATATTTACACAATTAGTAAATATCAACATTAAACAAATGAGACTTTGTGTAAGCATAAGTTGTGCCAGGGATTTTATGCATAGGTAAATACATTTTTCATTCTACAAATTTAGAATGAATAATAGACATATTATTATAAATTTGCATCTGTTGAATTGAAATCATTTTCCAAGAATGCAACAATCAATTATCAGCAATGATTAAAATGAGGTAATCAATGAAATTATTTTATGAGATAATTCTGAAAATCATAATTACCCTGTGAGAAATTGAATGAAATAAGATATTAGTTTATTGTTACGACAATAGTTAAAAATTTCTTAGAAATTTCTTTCAAACTATAAAACGATTTTTGAGAGTGTAATAGATTTTTTATTATATTTCTTTGGATATGAATTATTTAGAAAATAATTTCTAATTTTATTTTTTTATCTAAATTTTGTGTGGCCATAGCACTTATTTAACATCGTTTCTGCAAACACCAGGAATTTTCTTAGAGATTGAGAGAAAAATATGAACTAACAAAAATTGTACAAAATATTTTCCTGCTTATAGTAAAGCTACATATGTTTGGAAATCTCATCATATAATTTTTTATATTTCCCAAACAATGATAAACATCATTTGTAGATAGAAAGCAATTTGTATCGTTTGTGATTAGAATATAGATAGATAGTAATTTGTATCTTTTGATTGTTGGATGTTAGATTAGAGATGGCAATTTATATATTTTGTTTGTCATAGAATTTGTTTTTCATTGAATTATGTAACCACACCTCAGCAGCTTCTAAGTCAAGAGAATTTTAAGAATACAATAAATCATTCTGAAAAGATTCCTTTTAAAATAAAATTAAAAGTAATTCACACTCAAAAAAAATCAAAAATGACTTAGCTTGTGAAGGAAATCCTTATTGATGGATTTAGCTTTTTTTCCCTTTATATTTCAATTTTTTTAGGTAAGTTAATTTACATTGTAATAAAATTTATATTCACATTTTAAACGAATTTAAAAATTAAATATAAATAGTTTTTAAACATGCATTATAAAATTCTCAAAAATGCAAACCGCAGCACATGACTCTTAAAAATAAAAATCCTTAATAATAACCTTATAAAATATGCATTTAATGCAATCATTAATATTAACAACTTTAACTATATTATGCTTATACATAATATATTTGTATATTTCTTTTTTGACATTCCTAGAAAAATTATAGTTTGTTTTCCAACAGAAATGAAGAAAACGACTTCATTGCCAGCTTTGAATTAAAAATAGTTATTAATAAAATAGAAATATAAACTTGGAGAAACAAAGTACATTAAAAGATAGTTTTAAAAGGTTTCAAATTTGGATAGGCAATCCTTAATAATAATTTAATACAACTAATTTTAATTTAGGATATGAATCAAATAAAGCTATGATCTATTAATAGAATATAATTGCTTAATATATGTAATCCAAATAGAGCTCCATATAGAGATTTAGGTAATTCTGCCATCGAAAGCCTGGTTGATTCCTTCACTAAATATATTATGATATGAATCATGTATCATTCCTAGTCGAAATAGCATTGCGTTTGAGAGAGCTTTGTAAATTATTCATCAGTGTTGTCATTATCATTGGAACAATGTTATTTAAGCTTATGGAAACATTATTTTTAGTAGAAACTCATGAAACTATATTGTAATTATAAAGGAGTAAATAATAAGTAAAATGAAATAGTGTGAAATACACAAAATGTTTAAATATTTATCATTGTTTCTTCATACTTTGAGATACCTTTTAAAACAATTTAGTTGGGGCATATGCAAAATATTAATTATATGAGATGAATTTTTAAATATTTTTAATTTAATAAAATTTCTATTTTAAATAATTTCAATTTTTTAAATATTTTCAACATTACAAAGTAAATTGTATATAAAATATTTTTCATTTATAATAAACTATATTTAAAAATTATTTGAAGAGTTCCAAAATACTAAGATCTCATTAAA
The DNA here is from genome assembly GCA_026290005.1 of Latrodectus geometricus. Lineage (NCBI taxonomy): Eukaryota > Metazoa > Arthropoda > Arachnida > Araneae > Theridiidae > Latrodectus > Latrodectus geometricus. Next base: position 107,725 of record JAPDSC010113919.1, read on the forward strand.
ATAAACTTTTTTAGACTTTTATACTCAAAATAACTATAGATAATTAAATTGCAAATTTTACTGTTATGTAAGTTGTAGATTTGTGTTAAATATATTTGCTACTAATTTATGAATAAAATCAAAAAATAATCTACAGAATTTTTCTTAGAATTATCATTGTCATTCATAACAATAATCATTCTAAGGATCATTCTGGATAAGAAAGTAGTAATATATATAAAGATATTAACATTATTTTCTAAGTGTTTGCATATAACGATCTTAAATTTCTAGTAATTAACAATACTTGAAATTAAGCATATACTTTTAATATAAGATAACTTAAAAAAATACCTTAGAGAAATATAAAGAGAATAAAAGTATTTCGTTATGATAATATTTAAGCATACTTTTACAACATGACATGGAATTTAATATTCTAGTTATGTCCAGAATTTTTTAAATCGTTCTTGTGTTACCTTAACATGTTAATTATTTTTCTAAATGACAATCTTTTTTTATTTCTCGAAGTAAATATAAATCTCTTAAAAGAGAAGAAAGAGTATCATTAAATATAAAATTCTCTTAAGTACTAAGTATATTGAAAAAACATTGAAGACCATAATATTAATTCTTCAAAATATTTTTCTTCCACAAAAAATAGTTAAAGTATAAATAATTCTATTCAAAACTGCTTCTGTAAAAAACAAAAAAAAAAAAAAAAAAAAAAAAAAAGAAAATGAATAGAAAAAGAAATGTTTTTATTCATTTTTTATAATACTTTTCTGAGTAATATATGGTTGTAATTATAACAAAAGAGATTGATGGAAAATTATTAATTTATAAAAATATTTAAAAAATATTAAATATTTGTAAAGGAATCACTTTAATAAAGATATATTTTCTGTGACTTTGCAGTATATATTATTATTATTTTCTTGTTGGATCAATTACTTTCCTTCCCTGATTTTAATAAATTAATTTTTATTATTAATTTGTTTCTTTTTCGGGCAAGAAAAATTAATTAGACCCTAAATAACGTTACTTAAACTTAACAGAAATATTAATTAAATAAATTAACACTGAATTTGCACAAATAGTTCCAGATTTGCTTCAACTAAATTGTTGCTTCAACTAAATTGTTCAACGCATCAGAAGATTAATTTATATTTAATTTAGTTAAAATAATTTTCAACTAATAAAATATAATAATTGGTATTTATGTAGTAGCAAATGTTAGTTTAGGTTCATTAAAAATCATTGCTGACTTCAGGAACAATACTAAATACAAAAGTGTTTTTAAAATATTCACTTCGTAATGAAGTTAATTAATATTATATTAGTTACATAATTGTTCTTATATACCTTAATTGTGTTAATTTAAATTAAAATTTAAAAATATTAATGTTGCGAATAAACATTAGATCCAATTATTTGTTTCATAAATGTTGTTTTTAATAATAAACTTATAATTTGCAGAATTTATTTCTGCATTTTATTTTTAATAAGAGATAAAATTAGTTTATGCATTATGCTAAGGAAAATATATTTTGTAAATTTTTAATTAATTTAAATTCCATTAAAATAAAATGTAAAAAAAATGTTTTGAAAATTAAAAAAGAGACAATGTTATTGCTTACAGTAAACTACATTAATTATATTTAATTTTTATTTTAACTATAACAAGTTGCTTTTAATTTTTGTAAAAATATTTTGACGGTATTATTTGGTGTAATTAGTTTTATTACAAAATTATAATCTGCGTAATGACTCAGTTTTAGGAAAATACACAAATTAATAGGAAATTAAAAATTTTTCTAAATTTTAACTTAACAGAATTCTTACAATTTCAAATAGTATATCATTTCATATCTAAATATTTACCAAACTTTTTATATTATCTTTAGTGACGCGATTATACTCCCTTTTACAGTTACTTATAAGTAATTTAATGTAACAATTAAAGAATTTATTTGTTAATTATCAAATTATTACAATTTAAATGTATTCCGCAAGACCTAGGTATAATATAATTTTCAAAAGTTATGTATTCTTATTATATAGGATTAATCAAATTTATTAAAAATATATTTCCTTAAAACTATCGTAATAAGTGTCACGCCGAGGAGATGTTATAATTCGTGTGGAATTAATAAAAATATGGTTAGAAAGCGATATTATAACTCAAAAAAAAACTATTTACTATTAAAAATAGGCATTAGATCAACTTATCTTAAGCGTTACCGAACATTCTGGATTGGAGACATTCTTGATTTTCCAGAACATTAAAACATAAGAACAATTTAAATAAGAGAAAGAATGATGATTAAAAAGTATATGGCAAATATATATGCCAATATGTTGGCAAATGTACAGTAAAAAAAATCATAAAAAATATATATGGCAAATGCACATAAAAAATCAATAAAATACAATATTATTGATACATATATATATTAGTTTGGGGAAAAAGTTATCCATTATTTTTTCGGTAGACGTCTGTAGTGATCTCTATTACGTGAGGTATCTATCAAACAATTTCAAATTTATGCTCATAGGAAAAGTGACATTTGACACTAAAATATTCTCTTGCGGTTTTTTGTTTCATTAATTCAGTTATGAGTACAAAGTTTTAAACATAGAAGACAACAAACAGAAAATTCGATACATTTTAGTTATTCTTTTATAATGACGAAAATGCTAACCAGGTGGCTAAAATTGTGTATAACTATAATAATAATTGACTGTAACAACCAGTTACACACAATTTTTGTTTCGTCGATTCTGTTTGGGTATTTGGATGCTGAGGATGCACCTCGCATGGATACAACATCGTCGAGAATGTCTATAAAATATCAAAAATTATCAAATTTGACAGCATATCAGCAGTCGTAGCTTCTCACAAGACCTAAAAATCTACATGAAAACTGTTTTAAACCTTTTTACAAAGCGAATCTGAAAGAAGTTACAAAAAGTTCACGTAAAAATAATGGATTTCTTTTTCCCCAAACTAATATATATATTCCATTTATATCCTTATTAATGATTCAGTAATAGTACATAAAACCTTGGGTTAATTTTTGTAAAAAAAATATTATTTAAAAATATTAGGTATTTGCTTCCTTAAACAAATTTAAATATTGAATTTTACTTAAAAAAAAATTAAGTAAGGGTAGATAAAATTTGTTATCAACATATTCATTCCTTTAAGCATATATTCATGTACTTACAATTAAAAAAATTTTTTTTGGCAGGAAAAAATTGCATATTTAAAAAAAATGATTTATTTGAACAAATTAAAAAATTTTATAATGATGCTTCATTATTTTGCATAAGAATTTCAAAGTGCATGTCTTTTATCTCTGTACAAGGGAGCGCAAGCATAATTACTTGTTATATTACAGGGTCGATGAACGTTAAATGTGTATAAAATTAATCAATATAATTTGTTAATAATTTATAAATACCGAACTATAAAACATGAGATTCTTTCTTTTTTAAAAAATAATTGTAATTTTTACATTATTAATATTACAACACATATGTTTAAATTTGTTGTTGTTGTTATTGCACATTCCCGAGGTTAGCGGAGCTAAATCCAGTCCATGAAACTGCGCAAAACTAAAAGGCGATAGCCAGTAAGGAACTACCTGGAGATGCTCAGACAATAAAGAATACATTTTTAGTTTTTGAAATAAGAAGCTAATTTTGTAATATATTCTTTGACATTTTATTTAAACAGATAAATATGTTAGACGGATTATTATGTATTAAAAACAAAAATTGTTATACATAAATTTGTCATGAATAAAAAATATATTTTATAACTTCTATGTCAAAAAGTAAGAAAATAAGTGAGCTCTGAAAAAAACAAACAAAGTAATTATAAAATTATCTGCTTTAACATGGTATTTAGTGTGTTCTGTATATAACTCAAATGAAAGGGCATTACTTTCAGAAAGATAACAAATATGTCTAAAATGATTATAGATAAATTTATGTATCAGCAAATCTACTAATAATTAGTTGAGCAATATACCTTAGAATATTTTATTTATCTAAGAATCTCTAATTTATAATTTAATTTTCAATTAAATTTTATAACTAAGTTTTCAATAATTAAATTTTCCAAAACTAAACTAAGAACTAAATTTTCGAAAACTAGATATGTTGCTAAAGAATTCATAAGCATAACACACACATTCAATTAAAAAGTGGGGAATTGTTACTCTGTAAAATAGTATAAAATTCTGACGATTTTACATAATGCAAATAATGTTATAATTTTAAGCATGAGTAACTGAATTCATTTTCAATTTTGGGACAATTTCTTTTATTTTGAATTTGAAATACAGGAAGGCAACCAAAAATTCAAATGTAGAATACATTTAACATATTAAAGTATTTTAATTTTACAATTATATAATATACTATGTTTAACTTAACAGAATATTGTATCCCAAAACTCACTTGTCAATAAGAAAATAGAATTTTGAGATTGGAATTGAAACTATTGTTATACTTTTAAATGTAGAAGTTAAATATACCAATTAAATTTCTAGTTTAGTAGCATTTATTTGATTATGTGCACTGTTTTTAAAATTGTAATAGTTTTGATGAAATGAAAACAGAAACATATATTCATATCGCATTTTAAAGAAGTCGTAAAAGGATGTCTCATGAAAATTATAAAATATAAGAATTGGAAAATAATTGCGAAATTGATTAGAAACGCATTATGTTTAATGAGTATTACAGTCATTAAACTTTTAAAGTGAATTGCAATATACGTTTTAACTTAGAATGATATTGAAACATTCAAAATGTATCTTATTTATATTATTAGTATTGGTAATAAAATTAAATTAATATCGTTAAAATTAATGAATTAAATACTCATAAGATTTTGAATTGAAATTAATAAAGTGTATGTGTTTTACAGAATAGAATAAAATTTCCTTACTTTTATTAAAACAGTTTTAAAAGAATTCCTGTCATTTAACAAGAAATTACTTCAATTGAAAACTCATACACTTATTTTCAGCCTAATTTTGACACATTTAATTCATTACAAAATATAATTCATTATATGAAAATAATAATTATTTAAAATAAATATATCACATTATTATATCATGTAGTTAAAGGTTATTTTTATAAAGTTATATTCGATGACAGAAGATTGATTTCTTTCAGAAAAACGAGTCTACATAATTTGGAAGCACAATCAAGCAGAAGATCCTCAAGCATAGCCAGCCAACCTCACAGGTATTTATTTACTTGGAAAATTTTGCAATCATCACCTGCTTTAGGTGACAAGACAGTCATTAGTGAACAAGACAGATCTTTGCTTGAATCAAATATATAATCTACTATTTTCCAGAAATGAGAATGATACATAATTTTTAATCAACTCATCATGGTCATACATTGTAAACTTAAGATGTCATACCCTAATAAAATTTTGGTAAAATTTATCAATATATTATCAGATTTTGCTTGAAAGAGTTAATAAATATATATAATTTATATTTCTATAAAATTTATTTTTTTATAATACTTTGATTATAAAAGTAAAATTCATTATTTTGCAAGATTTTTGCCGAGTAATAAAAGGTTCGTAATACATTATTGAGAATTTCATTTTTCGAAGAAGAAATATTATTTAAATTAATATTATTAATGTTAATAATATTTAGACTTATTTTTAAAAGAAGATTGTCATGTCTAAATCTTAAATTTTTATTTTATTTTAATTTTTTTTATAGTCATGATGAAATTTAGATGATAAATATCATTATATTAATATTTTAATGGGTGAGTTGGAAATCTATAAACCTTGCTCATAAAAATTTATTATATTCATTTAAGGCTTTTTATGTTTCTGATATTATACTTTAAGAAAAGATTTAATAGATTCAAATATATAAATTATATATTTAAGGATAAAAAGGAATTTAACAGTTGAAATACCATTAAAGAAGTTAATTTTTTTTAGATTTAATATCCAACTTTAATTTTTTAAATATATGCTTTAGTCTAATTACACAATATATAACCTATATTTAGTTCTTTGTTTCATATTAGGATGATTAACTAAACTTACCTTTAGAATTAACTAAGTATTTCATAGAATAAATAAAATTATTTTCATTTTCTATTTGAAAGGTATTTAATACAATTAAATTTTAAGGATATTCCTCATAGTATTTTGCTGTGATAAAGCAACTAGAAAATATCATCTTACAATAAAAAAAATATTTTTAATAATCTATTAATAGATGCCTAATTAGATAAATGGCTTATAAATTATTTAACAATTATAAAATATATATCAATTTGCAGTTACTTTTGATGTAACAATATTTTTGTTAAAAATAAATTTTTATAAATAACTATAGGCCTTTGTTTTAAACTTCAGTTGATTCTAATAATACTTAATGTTGTAACAGATGAATGATTCGACTCTCATTAAAAGAAGCAGTCCACAAGGGCCTGATACAAAAAAAATACCATGTTTTCAAATCTGATAAATAGCTTTTTTCGTTGTTAGATCCTTACTTTTATTATCATCAATCTCTGATGTGATCTTTAACGAATCTCTTTTAATTTATATTCAGGCTTTTTGTGTCTGAAATAAAACTTCTGGTCAATGCATTGTCTTTGAAACTACAAGGAAGATAACATTTAAGCTTTTGTTAATAAGAAATATTTCAGTGGAAAATTAAAGAAATTTTACAAAATTAAATGAGATTCTTATATCTTACTGTTATATCTCTTATATCTGGACTGTAAATTTAAATTTCTGGGAAATCTAAGAGAAGACTATAGAATTATTTTAAGTTTAAATCTTTGAATTTATACATATATTATTCATATGAAATGTCATCTTTTTGTGTTTCTTTGTTCTAAAAATAAAATATCTTCTAATTTACAGAGTTTAGAGAGCAGTGGTCATTACTCAAGCATTTAGTTTACCATTTCGGGTGTTGAATAAGGTTCTTACAGGTTCGAAAATGACAATAAATTGTAGGTTCAAGTATAAATAATTTTCTTATGCAAGAAATGAAAGCAATACTTTTACTAAATGTGAATTTATTTTTATGTCTTATTTATAAGGAAACAAGTTTTTTTCACATAATAATGTAAATGTTTTAAATAATTATTTGCAGCTTATTACAATCACTTTTAGGGAAATAAATTGTAACATTAATTTAAGCAATTATCTTTTACAGTAATGAGAAGTTGTTTGTCAAACATAATAATACTAATTGATAAATGTTTTACTTAAACAAAAAATAATAGGTTGAAATAATTTGTTTTTATATAAATATATATACTATCTAAGTGAATTTTATTATACGTCATAATGAATGAGGTAAATATTTATCTAATTAATATTAATTAAATTAAAAGTACTACGATTTGTTGCACAATAATGTAATTATTAAATCTTATTATGGTAATTGATGTAAATGAATGATTAATAAAAGAATTTCCTGAACAATATTTGGATTATAAGGTTAGGAATTAAGATATAAAAGTAGCAACGAAACATTCATTTCAACTTTCACACCTATTTTACACAGTGTAACAATTAAAAAAGAAATTTTATTTTCTTATTTGCTTGCCAGTGATATTAGTCTTCTGTTCTAAATTCTTTTTATTCCCCCCCAAAAAAAATCCAATTAAAATATGAACACGATATAAATTTAAATAAATAATTTTCTAATGAAAAAAGACAAATACTATGCCGTCTCCTAGAACCATTATATTTATGTTTCTGTACATATTAATGGCAGCATATCCTAAGAATTCATTTCTAATTCTTTCGCAAAATAAGGAACTACGTGCAATTTGAAATCTTATTGAAAAATATAATTTTATTAATGTACTATTGAAATTATTGTTAAGCATATAATATAAGTAAATATATATAAATAAATATATATATATATATATATATATATATATATATATATATATTATAATACAGCTATACTAAATTATAAATAATAGCAGGTTTTAATAATAATATATGGCATATTCAAGTTAGAGCAGGCTTAATTCTCATGTTAGAAAATAAAATGCTGATAAGAAATATTCCGGATTTCTTGATTACCTGAAGCTGAGAATTGATGATGATGATGATGTATACCAGAAAAGCTTATTGCTAGATAGTGTTAGATTTATGATTGGTTTCTCAGACGCTAGAACAAGTTTTGCAAGTTAGCTGAAATGATTGATAAGAGAGTGCTACTGAAATGCATGAGAATTTTATCGTAAACACACAATGTGCCATCTTGATTATATTCAATTGACCAAGAACATGATTATGTCTACCAATAGAGATTTTGCCTGACGGATTGCATTTTCCATGGTTAAAAATACTGCAAATGACTATAATCAGGGTCTTAAAAGAGAAGATAATCTTGCATTTTTATTTTGCATTTCTTCTGTATTTATTGAATAATTAAAGATACGCGGGATTCAATACATTTTTATACAAAGAAAACTGAAAAGGTTTCTGCTCTTTTTGAAGACACAGATTTACGATTATGCATGGCAGGTCACAAAATAATCTGCTTTGTTTTGACTTCTGCGTGCATTATGCATACACAAACGAATTTTGTTGTATGCACTTGAAAATATTGTATACAATATTGAATATCGTGTATCTACGTATTTCTTATAAAATATTGGAGTAATATAATTTATTTCATACATTTACATTTAATAACAATGGATATTAAAATTTGTAACATTTAGTATTTTTTATATTTTATGAGACCTTTCTTTTTCAAACAGAAATATTTTTATTAAATGTATTTATGTAAATATTTATTAACATAAAAATATTTTAATAAAAATATTCCTTTTCTTTAACAGAAACATTATATTTTTAATAATTTAATATTGTTTTGGTAGAGGGAGAGAAAGTTCAAGAACAAAAAAATAACTTCTTCTTACTTATATATAAAGTACAATATTGATAAAAAAATTGTATAAAATATGGATCTTTTAGCATATAGACAAAAAACAAACTATTTTTTTTAATTCATTTTATATTCAATTAGAACAGAATATTTTTTGTTGGTAACGTTTTTGTATATTTGATTATTTATGAAGCGTAATGCAATCATAATCACGAAAGTGATTTTTTTTGCTAATTTACTGAATAATTTATGTGCAAATATTGAACATACTTTTTGAAAAAGAAAAAAAACGACTAAATCAACTTATTAAATTTTCTTATGAAATAAAATTATCTTTTAAATTCACTAGGAAGTAAAATTTAATTTCTGGTATTTCCTTAAGCAAATAATATAATGTTAAAATGCATCATGAAATTATAATGCATTGAAGTTATTAATATTCATTTAAAAATAGTTATAAGCTTATCAATTGCATACCAGTTTTGTAGACTAATTGATATACAATTAGTCTGTACAATTATTAACAATTTTAATTTAAAATATAAAACTATTTACTAAAAATATATTAATAATGAATATTTTATTAATCTGAAATAAACAAATGTTAAATTATAGCTTTTTTAGAAAAAAGTATCGTATTTTACTTGAAAAACATGTTTAGGACTTGAAAACACTGCCAATAATTCCCAATAAGAATATTCTAATAAAAACTTTAATTCTATTTTTTATCAAAATTAATATAAATACTAATTAACATTTAAAAACGATTTTTAAAAGCTTATATAGTTTAATAATATATCATAATTTTTAATTCCAAGCATTCAATATTTTTAAAATTAATTTTCCTTAGAACTAAGAATTTAGATTATATTTTGAAAAAAAAAGAAAGAAAACTCAGAAGTGTAAATGAGAGATGTGAGGGTTGACTTTCTTATTCTGAGCATGTTTTCCCAAAATATTATGTTCCTTTCCTTGAAGAAAGGAAATTACTATCATGAGATAATTCGATACAAGATTCTTTTTATAGCAGATATGATAATGGGTCAAGAAATAGCGTAAACTCAATCGGCTTTTGAATGCTACAGAAACATCTTTTGCTATGTTGAAAATTTGAATTAAATTGATGTTCGCAACTAGTCATATTTGTACCATTTTAGAAATTGATATAAAATATGAGCTTTATAATGGTTTACTAATTTATTACACAAAAATAATAAAAATTCATACTCACTTTCTTACTCAATTTTTTTACAAAGCCTTTTCAAGCAATAGTATTTTAAATAGATCTGTTAGAATTATGGTAGTCTAATGGTACAATCATTTTGAATAATATTGCCAAAACTTTCAGGGACAAGTCAAGATAAATCTTATTACACTTTTTTTTGGCAAGATAAATACAAAAACATATGCTTATTTCTTATTTTTATTACTAAATGCCCAACCACAGTTTTCGTGGAAAGAAACATCTGGAATGAAAATTAAAATTACGTTTAAGTTATATATTGTACTCTATCTTCGTATTTCAACGTTTTGAATGCAGACGTTTATTCCTAAAATTGTATTATACATTATCCGTGTTATAATATTTTCCTGTTTATTACGACATTTTTTCGATACTTGCCATTGAAATTGGTACTTGAAATTTGATTTTCTCATCGTATTGGATATGAATGTATAATAGATTTATAAGCTTACATAATGTTAGTATCACACATGTATAACCATGAAAACTGAAGTGTATAGTTGCTTTAATGTTATAACTTAGTCCATGCACAATGATTTATTTGCAGATGTACCTCTATTTTAATTTATGATGCTTTTGCTATTGCTGAAGTATGAAACTACTTTTGCCTGTGATGCAAAATCATTTTTTCTGTATTAAAATTTAAAATTGATGTTAAATTTATCAAGGGTTCTTTTTTATAGCGAATTTTAAAAATATATCATGTTTTTTACTCCATACTATATGTTTAAATTTATTATTTAACAATATATATTAGAAAAAAAAATATTATCTTTATTAAAAATAATTAGGTTCTTTAACTTGATTGAAATACATTGTAATATTTGTGTTGGCATAATTTCACACTTCCATAATTAATTTTCCAATTTACAACTTCTTATGAATTGCCTTATATTGCTTATTATTATACATTAATTTGCTTCCTTTTTCTGCTATGGTTGTATATCACTTTCTGCTTTGATATTGTTTACTTTAAATTTTGATATAAATATGTTGTCTCGCTTTCCTTTAATACATACAATATTCGTGAGAATTGCTCGATCATGTATATATATATATTTATATATAGTAGATGTGCTTATGTAGATAGTAACTAAAACTCACATATTGTTTGGTAAAATAAATGTACATAAAAATGTCTTCAGAGTATTAATAAATATTGTAGTAGTATAAGTATATTTTAAGAAAATTAATTCTAAATATATTAATTTTTTCTTAGAAACAGTTGCAATATAATTTAGAATCATATTTTTAAAATTTATAATCTGTTTCCTTGTAAAGAATGTCGAAAAGATTTGTGAAAAGTTAGGAAGTGTATTGATATATTTTGATTTCTAAATCATTCGAAAGTTTGATCATCATATATTCTCTCTACAATAATGAAATTACCTCAAAGCATTAACAAGTAGTATTAGAACACAACAAAGTATTGATCATTTTTACTATATGAACATTAATCGCAGTACATAATTGAATACGAATCAACATTAAATTATTTTTCTATTTGCGCACAAAAAAGCAAGGTATAAAGTATTTTACTTTTTTATTATTAAAACAAAAAGAAAATTATCGTATAAAGTAAATTTACAAGAGTTAAAGTCAGAAGAGTAAAATGACAATGAATTCCATTCCATTGCCCTTCCAGAATCGAATCTAATAATTATATGGATAATCGATTAAATCGAAGACTTATCAGTCTCCTAAATATTGGTAAGCATTAATTATGACACATGAAAGTGTATTAATTCATTCAATAACTTTTTGTCTCAAATAGTAAAAATATTATTTACATCTTATGATATTCAAAAATTTTATGACTTTTCATATTTATTTTGGTTTACAGTAATACATTTTTAGCTTATTAATCTTCGAAAATACAAAAATATCAAGCTTTAAAGATTATTTATTTGGTGTTTAACTGGGCCATTTCATTACTTGCATAATCCATGTAACTAAATGTAATATATATTCCTTACACATTTTTATTTTAATGTTCACGCTAGTGTAATTTGAGGAGCTATTTTATATAATAGGTAATATTATACCAAAAAAGCTTATTTTGTTAAATTTTTTGATATTGCTTATCGTCCAATAACCCTATAATTAAAGCATCCATGCTACAAATAAATCTATAAACACAATACTTAACGATTATTAAGACAAATAACAATAAGAAATTATTTAACAGTGATTTCAAGTTATATTTGTTTAATTTATATAATCCGACAATACTGTTAAATATATTTCCTTATTGTAATCTATTTCAAACCTAGTAGTTCAATGATTAGATAACTAAATTTCCAGTAAATTAATGTTTATAATAATTTATTTTCTCTCTATACATAAATATTTAAGCCTGATCACAAGTAATACATACAAAAAAAAAACGGAAGAAATATTTATATTATTTCAAATACTTACAAAATCAATGGTATGGATTTCATAATGTAAAGGTTATGGTTATGAAAACTGCTTAAACTACAGTATACTCGTATTTGTATGGGCACGTACAAATTTTTATTTATAAATATTAAGAATATTTTCTATTTTGAAATAAAGAATACATGCCCTACATTTCTAAAAGTTATGAATTTACTTATTTTATCAAGAACTTCAATAGTAAAAACTGACAGCAAGAAATTGTCATGAATTTATTTATTTTATTTACCAAAAAATGCTGCAAAAAATATGTATTTATGCAAACATTGAAGATTTCTTTTAAGCACTGCACGAGAGTTAATGGTGGAATGCAACAGCTGCAAAACTTTTCTAAGAATAACTATCCTTACACTCACGATCATTTATTTTCGTCAAATGTTAGCAATTTTCATAAAAAAATATTTCTCTGCGAGTACTTTTTATAAACTTGTAGCCTTCAGGGGTGCAAATATACGGCGACATAATGCATGAATTTAAGACAGATTTTACTTAAGAAAGTGATGAATTATCAAGAAATTATTAAAGGATAATTTCAATGTTGCATTATAATTTATGAACATAATACAATGTTATGTTTCTACATAATTTTAGGAATTAGTTACTGCAAATTTTATCATTTAATATTCAGAGATTTTATGGTTATTAAAATGTAAGCCAATATTTTCATCACTTTATTGAATTAATCCTATTACTTTAAAAATTAACAATCAAAAGTACATTACATAATCATTTATTTTCACAATAGATGTATTAGTAATTTTATTTATTTTAAATATTAAGGTAAAAAATTCTAATTAAGATTATTTAATTTTATAACTTACTAATACGTAACTAACAATAAAAGCTTAATTTCTTAATTTGTATATTTAACTATGAATAATACAAAGTTTTTGTATATGTAACTATGAATAACAAAAGTACACAGTGTGTGTGTAAATGTGTAATATGTAATTTATTATAATTTTTAATTTCAAGCACATATATTTTGATGCCAATGAGCGCTTACCTTATTTAGTTTAGAAAATAAAATAAAATTATAAAATGCAGAAAAACATTTTCAATCTGTATCACACATTAATATCATCAGTGTTGATAAAACTGAAAAAAATATGCTTTCAGAGCTATGCTATAATTGATAAAATTGCATATTCACAGAAAAGAAATTTGGTTCATTTTGTTAAGATAAAGGTGTTCCATAAGAGAATGAAGATATTAATGTTTTGCGTATGATATAAGGTAGCAATTTTTATTACAACTCCGCTTTTAAATGTAAATACATTTTATTAAAAGTAAAAAAAATTTCAAAGTAAAATACAATTTTCAAAAAATTACAAAAATTCAAATTACAAAAATTCAGCTTGAATACCAATTACCATTGAAGCTTTGAACGGAAGCAATTTTAAAAAGTACTATTTGCATAAAAATTTAATATTTGTGTTTAAATAAAACTGACTTATAAAAATTTGATATGTTATATTTCTTGTTTTTTATATTGTTTTACCATCGAGTTTAAAAATATGAAGAGTTTAATACGATACATTAAATTATTTTGAGCACAGAATAAAAAAAATATACTTAAAAATACTAAATAGAGGCATTAATAATATTTATGCGAACTTTAACAAGAATATTTTAACCATAAGTTTTCAAAACATGTAAATAAAGACTGTTAAAACTATATAAAAGACACTCATATTTTAACAAAGACAAAAAAATGGATTCTAGCTTATGTGTGGAATTTGTGTTATTTTTTCATAAAAAATCAATGCTTTAAATATCTTATAAACATTTTAGAGAATATTCTATAACTGAGCCGTTCTAAATATAACTTTAAAACACTTTGTATTTATAATTCTAAGAATTGGTAGATAATAAAGAAATCTTCAAAATATTCTTAAACACAAAAACGAATCATGTTATGTTAAATACATGTTTTGTCTTAGTCGTTCAAAAAAAAAGTTTATTATAATGTATGATTTCACAATAGGATAAATATTTTTAAAAATAATCACAATAGAAAAATTCAAATTTTTCATTTCAGAATCTTGTTAGCATATTCTTATACATTAAAGGACAAAAATATTTATTTATAAATATAAATTAATTCAATTACGAAACAAATGGAAACAATTTTTTTGCCTTAAAGTAAAGTATCACAATTGATAACTTGACGGATAAAACGAACAATTGATAACTTTAGTACAAAAAGAAAATAATAATTTGTGAAAATATATCTTTTCAGAATGTTTTCTCAAATTTGACAAAATGAAAGTGATTATATTTTTTGTAAAATATAAACAGATAAATTTTGAGCAAAAACACCGTATAAAATTATCCCTAGAAATAAATACATTAAACACGAACGTTGAAATATTAAAAATGTAAAATGTATGTTTAAAAGATTATACACAAAAATAAGAAATTCTTTTTCTGTTCATAATTAAGAAATAAGACAGCTTTTGAACTAATATTATGTAATTTATGAAGATGTTCATAATAAATCTGAAATTTATTTCTCTCAAAAATACTTAAAGGAAATAACATTTACCAGATAAATCCACTTGAACTAATTTGTAGGTGTTAATTGCATTGAATAAATGTTTTCTTATAATGTTACTTGATATAATTTCATTAAGGCGAAACCGTAAGTATGCAAATGGAGTGCCATGTTGTTACGAAATCTTACAATGGGTTAATTAATTAAGTGTCAGCTTTTATTAAAGTATCTAGAAGTCTGAGATTCCATGTTTGAGAGTGATATAATGCATTCTGCATTCTATAATGTATTATACAGGAAAATTTCTTAGGGACACATAAAAGAAAAAAAGGGAACAATACTTGAGTTGAAAGTTTTTTTTATGAATTTCTCTGTAATTAATAAATATTGTAATTAAAATTATTTATTTAAATCTTATATAATAATCTAAATTTCATAAACCTTTCGTAGGACTGAAAGTATTTTAAAAGAAACTTTGTTTTAATTTCTTAAAGTGAGTATTTTTCAATATTTAGTTCATACTTTAAATTACATGAATTAATTGAAAATAACTTTTTTTTGGAACTGTCTGATAATCTTTGTAATATTAATAAAGAAAGTAATAGAAAAATTATTATTTATTTTAAAATATTTTTGTCATTTATTACATTCATAAATTATTAATAATTAATATATATTCACATTCCGAATTGACTGCTTTAAAAAAGAATTATAAACTAGTAAACACATACGGATATTTATACTATTAAAAATGAAAATAATGATGAAAGAAATTTAAAGCAATAAAAAATATAATTTTATTTTGCTAGTGATATATTTAGTTTTGTTCTTATAAGTACAGATATAAGAACAAAAACAGATGTAACAAAAACAGATATAAGTGCAAAATAAAAATAGTTTACTTATATAAAACACACATTCACACATTTTTAACACAACATAGCATAACAATAATTGAAATCAGCATTTATTAGTAGAAAGTTCTTCAGACTATTTCATTGTACTACTTTATTATTCAAATATCAAAGGAAAATTACAATATATTCGTTTTTTAAAATCTATTGTTTCTCCATAGAAACATTTTAAATATTTTTAAACATCTATTTTATTACAAACTGCAACTTATTCACTTTAGAAAGACTAGATGTAATTTCAAAAAAGTATATTAAATAATTTTACAAAAACATATTAACTACATATTATTAAAGCTACTATATTTATTTTAGACAATTGCTCACAGCAATAACAAAATATAAATTTGCTTATATTTCCGACTGTTAAACTATCATCTAACAGCTGAAGATTGAAACGGATTATCATTTCATTTCGTGAATAAAATTATATTATATTTTATTTAATTCTTTCTGCAGTCATGACTTAAATAAATAGAGACAAATATTTTAACACAAATTTAAGATTGTAATTAATATTATAAATAATTTTATTGTATTAATTACAATCTAGTTCAACTGCCTAATTCTATTTTATAAAGTATAATGATTATAATATGTAAAATAAAAATTAATATTACAAATGTGCGTTTGAGATCATTGTCCTTTACTCAAATAGGGAAAAATATTTTCTAACATAAGTAATTCAATTCAATTTATTTGTTTTAGCGGCGTTTTATAGATATTATATTTCATGACGCTATTTTAGATAGTATAAAAAGAATAAATATGTCTCAAGTGAGTTCCTGCGAAATCAGGATTTGTTTCATGGATTTATTTTCTTTATAACCTCATAACTGAAAATGAAGGTTGACTTTCATATACTTTTGGGAAAATGAAATAAAAACAAATTGTTTTCTCTCCAATATTTTATTATAAGGCATATCTACTTAAAATTCAGCAATCTTTAGTACAATAATTTTTCTCTATTGAAGGAAATAAATACACCCAATCTATGTCATTGAAAAATAGTATTAAATTAACACGTTTACTCTTAATAATGTCCAATTTCTAATTAAATATAATATGTGTTCATTTCTAAAAGTACAATTTTGATAACCTATAGAATGGTAGTAATTACATATTGAATAGTAAAGTTTTAAAAATAAGTTAAGTTATAAAAATGTAATTTTTAAATAAAAATGCTGTAGTAATTGATGTTTGTGTGTTATGATCAATTTAATTGAATTTTAGACAAATTTATTTAATTTCATTAAATTTATGAATAGACAAATTTATTTTAATCAAGTAAAATTATTTTCATTAAATTTTTTAATGTATTTAAATTTTTTTATGCATCAACATTTAATACAATCTTTCATTTCATCAATCTTATCAGAATTTGCATTTAAAATTAAATATATCTTTCTTCAGCTTGACTATTAATAATTAGTCATGTTTGCAAAATCTTAACTGCAAAACCCAAGGAAATAATGGATGAAACAGTGACATGAAAATGAAACAGTTATTAAATGTTATTAAAAAGAGAACATAATTCATTTCAGAAAATTGAAATTTTAATTTTCTATTCCTTTAAAATAAATTGGTATTTTAATATTAATGTATTTATAATATCTTGTAAAGTATATTTTTAGTTATCAAAAGGCTAAGATACTGCATATTATTATTTACGATCCATAAGAAAGCATAAATTTGATTATTCTTTCATAGAAGTCTTGATCACAAGTCATATAGAGTTGTGGGACAAAAAGAAAAATTCCATAAATTTCTGACTTATTGAATTTGTAAACATTATGACCAGATAATCTGTATAAGAAATAAATGTTCTTAAGACATCCAGCGACATAGTAATGTGACATGAAAATTAAAATATTTCAGACTTCTAGACAAAGTACCTTCAAATGCCACAATTTTAGTAGATGGATATCGCCACGTCTGTTGTTAAAAACATAAATTTAACGTTTTATACTGCCTGCGAAAATTTCAGGAAAAGTAAATTTTGCTGGATTTGAGTTCTCCGTAAAAATCCTTGGATACTCAATCAGACGGTTAATGTTCTTATTTTAAACTCACTTACATACATATTGCAATTATAATGTGATTACTTTACTTCAAAAAAAAAAAACAATCGCTTTTTTGCCAAAAGTTTACCCATTAAAAAGCAAATGTTGGTTTCCAACTAAATCTTATATTGCTGCATATTTCTAAAATAAATAATAATTAGAAAATCAAAGCAATGTCAACAGGTTATTCCTTTAAATACATCTTTTGATATATTAAAAATATAAAAGAGTACTTTACTTTTACAAAATATTTTTATATGGATACCATATAATTAACAGTACTAAAATTGAGCTCTAGATAGTAAATGTTACATGTTACATAGATAATGTTTTATTAATAAGTTAACTTAAATGACGAAATCAATAATAAATATAAAACGATTTTGGTATCGGAGGTAAAATAAAGCCGGGTTAAGACCTGTAGCAGAAAGCCTTTCAGCGGGACATATAGGTAGTCAGCTACATTCGAATAAGAAAAGAAAAAAAAATACATGAAACATAATGATCATCCCGTTTTGATACACGTTTGCTCAGAAAACTGATGTATGTTAATCTAAATGTATTCAATCATAAGCTCCATTCGGTTTTTTATGATTGCATCCGAGATTATCTACTTCAAAGAAAATGATTCGTTGATTATACAATTGGTTAATAATGATCCTGGTTTACAAATTATGTTTTTATAATTTGTATGCTAAATATTAACATAAACAATGAATGGAAGCGCACATAATAGTCAATGAATTCAAACATTTAAAGGCTGATCACTTGATTAAAAGACAGTCACATTATCTGGAATTCCTTGATGCTCTTTTCAAAGCCTGTAAGAGCTTCTGTGAATGTTTAAAATCTTATAAATTTGAATTTAGAAAACTAATTTTACATTTAATTGATACAAAGTAGAAAATCTTCCAAATTTTAACAAGTTCGCACCCTCACTTCATTCATTGAAAAATGGTATAGTATTCTACAACTCCTTTTCGTCATTGACTGATATGTCATCGAGATTAGTTACATACTTAATTAATTACATACTTAATTATTTACATACTTAAGCAAGTTATTGTTAACTATTAATACCTATAACATATTTAGAGGGGAAACAAAAATGTTTCTAAAATCCTATGATTAATGTGTAAAATCACTGAGAGAATGTGTAAAATCATTGATTAATAGTGTAAATATGTTTCGTAAGACACAGTATGTCCTATAATTTCAATTCATGATATTTACGCTATTCACTGCATTCTTCAATAATCCTTCGTAGATTTTGTTTCAAAAGAAATCTTTTAAATATATATTTTTTAAAATTAATTATTATTATTACTTTAATATGTTCTCAGCTTACCAGAATTTATCTGGTATGCTAATTAAAAAATGTATTTGACACCAATGAAGTATATTTAGAGTCATTTAGGGTGCTAAATTTTGAAGTTAATATATTCATCTAAATTAGATATGTGATTACATGTAACTATGAAATGCTATGATTCAGCCTGTCATTCGGATTTTATGAACAAGAACTCTTGCATGAATACATCGAGTATTTTAGTTGCATGTGTGACACAAACTTTCAAATTTAGGTTTTTTACATTAGAAAAATATTATTTGCTTTTGTATATTTCAATAAAATCAGCACGTTGCTTTCAATTCACAAAGCAATTTTTATTAAATTTTAAACATAAAATAAACAAAACAATTTTACATCAAAATAGCTTCCAAAATTTAAGAAATATATTGATAGTTACAAATTTTCTGATCTGTTCTTGATTGTGAGAATTTTTTTTAATTTATGTTCTTTTTATCCTATTCAACTCTAAACTATTTAAATTTTGTATGCATAATTTTAATGTAAATAAATTTTATGCTAAATATTTTTTAAACATTTTCTGTCCACTGTGTACTTAAGTGTAAATATTTATAATAATTTAAATTAAAAACATTATAATAAATAAAATATTCACAGTATTGTATTTGTTTTGCCCTTTCTTCCATTCGATTATATTTGTAAAAAAAAAAGCAGGAAGAAAAAAATCAGAAAAAACAATGCAAAGGAGTAAAATATATCAATGCATTAATTTAGAGAAGCTTCTTCAAAAGAAAATTAGAATTTTTATTATATTAACTAATACTTTAGCTTTTATAGAAGAGTTAGAAACTGAAAGAAAATGACATTTTGTTTGATTGCATATTAGTTTGGCTCATCCAATGGTTTCTAATAAATATATTTTCTTACTTACACATTATTGTATT
Source organism: Latrodectus geometricus (assembly GCA_026290005.1). Lineage (NCBI taxonomy): Eukaryota > Metazoa > Arthropoda > Arachnida > Araneae > Theridiidae > Latrodectus > Latrodectus geometricus. Next base: position 128,046 of record JAPDSC010113919.1, read on the forward strand.
TTAGTATTTTTTCCATAGAAAAATTTTATATCTTGTAATTATTAACTTATAGACACAAGATTTGAAGGAAGAAAATCATGTTTTTTAAAAAAAATGTGGTTGCTGCTTTTTTGTAAAGAAAAATATTTTTACACAATGAAGATTAATTTTTCTTGTTAAGATTTAACTTATAACATTAAAATTCTGTCAATTTAAATTTAATATATAATTTTTTTTAATTTATCATCTAAGAAAGTCCATAAGTCAAAACATATATAGTGACATTTCATTCACTTCAAATCTCACGCAAGCAAAATATTCTCTAATATATTCCTTGAAACAATATAAATGCAATGAATAACGAAGATTTGTAACGTTGTTAAATGATTCAATTCATTTATTTCATTTCAAAAAGACGTACAGTCATAATGTTTGCAAATTTATTAAATTCAAAATAACAACAAAGTAATAATAAAGCCAATTAATATTCTGTAATTGCATACTATTATTGTATTATATATAAAAACATATTGTTAAACTATTTTATTCAAATTATTTTTACTTAAAAGCAAAAGTAATCGTAATTTTAATCAGGATAAATTATATGCTGGTGCATTATATATATTTGTAGAACACTGTGATATATTTTGTCTTAATTATGTCAAATATGGCTTTTATCACATTTTCAGGATATAATTTGAAAATATATATAGAACAGTTAATAATAGTGAGAAAATTTCAATTTTTGCAAGCACAGGAAACTTTTTAAATACATGGACTTTCAAGTTGCTTAAAATAAAAATTCAATATTGGAAACTTATTCCAAATCATATCATTGTTTACCTTCATAAAAACGGATGACATTATATAATTGTATCTTAAATATCTATTTAAACCTTTTATGCATAAAACTTTTGTTAAAACTTAATACTTATCATAAAGGGAAATTATTTTTAAAATTAAAAAAAATCATCAAATCTATTTGAAACTGTTATTCAATTTATAACTGAATTAAATAAACAATATAGAAATTAAAAAAAACAGCTAATCAATATTAAAGATAACGTTAGAGCCACACATTCGTGTTTTTATAGTTGGTGAATCGATTGATGAATCAATTTACATACAAATAACACAATTTATACATCAAGTCAGAAAATATGCAAAAAATTAATTTATATATTCTATGATTTAACCTGGAAAATATATTCTATGATACATGGAACACATATTCTAAGATAAAACATAGAAATAATCATTCACTAAAGATTTTTAAATTTGAGACCAACAGAAATCATTTTATGTTAAACAAGTATGAATACGCTCACAAAGTGGCAAATATATTTAAACTAAATACGGTATTAATAATGTTTGTGTATAAATGGATTTTTTGTACTTTTTTAAATATCAATACAATAAAAATTATTTAACTCAAAGCTCTATATTTTTTTTATTAGAACAAGACATTCTTACAGAATCAATCAAAAGAGTTCATTTACAGATTTATTAAATTTTTTAGGAAATAAAAATGATTCTCTTTTAAATTAAAAATTAATCAAAACTAAAACAGATGCATAAATTAGATCTCCATTACACAAAAGTGTTTCTGTTCAAATAATTCTACTATTAATATTGCTGAGCAAATATTTTTATGGTGGAATATGATGCTCCTAATGTATGAGTTATTTAACTACCTGAAGAATTTCTGAGATATTTGGAAGTATAAAGGCATTCATAATTTAATTATGTTTTTCTGCTTGTAGAGGCATTTATTCTTTTCACAAAAGCATGTCTGTCAGTAACTCTGTACTATATTTTTAATACGCGATCTTTTCATGTTAATTTACGATCAAAAATGATATTTAAATAAGATAAGTGGATGGACAGGCGTACAGAAAGGCTTTTTAAAATATGTTCAGCCTAGTTGGTTGGTTTGTGAGGGAAAAGTTTGATATACAGTTTTCTATAAATTTACTTCTATATTATTAATACTTCACCAATAACTTATTTAAAATAGTTTCAATTTGTAATTTAAATTACAATTTGGAATTTGCAGTGCAAATAACCCAATTGTCTGTATAAGATAGGCACTTGACATCCCGTATCTTTAACAGGTCAGTAATAACATCATTTGTAAAACATGTTTTTAGAGAAGCACCCTATTGCACATAGTTGTAGACCATTTAGAGTTACACATGGCGCACCGAGAGTAGCTAGCCCTAGATTGCACTCCAAAAATATGAGACATAATTTCAGAAAGAATGCAGGGCTACTATCGTTAAAAAAATTAAAATTTTCTGTACTATATTAGGCTCTTCGTGATTGAGTTTCACAGAGAAATTAAATTAGGAGGAACCCAATGGTAACATTTTTTTTCATATACAATAATTCATAAATCCTGATAAAAACATTAATGACTATTACAGATATTTCTCTACAGAGTAACATGCAGGAAGGCTAACAATTATTTCTTCCCTATAAATTCTTTATTCTGAAGAGAATTTCATCTTATGTAAACTCCAATAAGCTATCTTAACAGGGAAACATGAGATGGACATTAATTTCTAAATACTAATTGTGGATTTTGAATAAATTTTTCTTCATCACTTTAAAATCATAGCACAATAATTCTATTGTATCTGTTTCTTTTCTCTGCTTAAAATTTATTGTACACTTAACTGCTTTTAAATGACCGATAATCATTTAATTTAATTAAAAATGGTATATAAATTTTTAATTCAATACCTACTTAGGTCAATAAAGAAAAATTTCATTTTAATTACTTCTTAATAAATTTTGTATTACCCATTTGTGAATCAAAGGTCGATATAGTTAATCTAGTTTGTTTGTTTACTTTTTTGCTAAGATTTCATTTAGGGCTAGACGAGATTTGATCCGAAAACATGAAAATTCTATACTGACGCTCTTCTATCTTTGTCACTGCAAGGCAAAGTTTTCATTGCACAGTATTGCAGAAAATACTTTATAAATAATTTTAATTTATTTTTTTGAAATAGAAAAAAACCTCTCTATAACTCTCACATACACACTTTTCATTTCTCTCACTAATTTATTTTAAAGCCACAAAGAAAGTATTAAACTCATTTGCAAGGTAACAAATGTATATAAATTTTAAATGTAAATATTGTAAAGATGGAGATAGTAATTGTTGATGCCAACAGATGACACTAGTACACAACAGTGTATTTTTGTCCCATATAAATCAAACATTAATTAATTAAATTATTCAAAAACTAATAAATTAATATTTGAAAGAAAACTGTATTAACATAGTGTCCTCCATTACAAGCTTTAAAAACTTTGTTTGAATTTGAATGGATAAATAAAATGCATTTTATAAACAATAGAAATCTTGAACAAGAACATATAGAGAGAATGTAAATTTATAATGGGAATTAACAAAAACAACATTAAATAAAATAAAGTTAATATTTTGAAACCTAACCATTGACTTCATTTTTTTATTTTTCTTTAAACATATCTATCACATTTATTGATAGTCAGTCATCATGTTTGCTGCAAATTATCACTCATAAAATGATATTTTGAAATAAATTTTCAAAGAGATGAAGAAATTTGATTAGTAGATTAATTTGATAAATAGTTTAAATAGAAGACTTGCACACGGTGATGTATTTGTACTACTCATGATCATGGTGATCATGGCAGTCATATTTCAATAAAAATAAATGGAATTAAATTTGAAGATAATGTTTCCAATTTTTAACAATTTGAACATTATTTTATTATTAAATGTATAAAACTTGGAATGCATTTTTGCATAATTATATATTTTTATTTGGATATATTATTATTTGGATTATATATTTTTCATGGATATATATTAAAATATTTTTTGAAACTTTCTCCCTTAATGTATAATTATTCATCTTTTCCATAAATTTTCAAATAATGCTTTAGTTACTATTTAATGCCAAATATTGAATTCATATGAGCAATTTTTTCCTGTAATTTTATTAATATATGGTAAACATATTTTAAATCATGTACAAAGGACCGGTTTCTAAGAAGTATTCTATTATATATACTGCAAATATGTTGTTAAAATATTATGTGTGGTGATAGTTTCCAACAAAATTTCCATTTTTACGAATAGCCAAAAAAAATATACCATAGTAATATACTAAATAAAAACATATGCCATATACCAAAGAAAAAATATATTCGCAGTAAAATGTAAAATACATTATTTTGCATTCATTTAATCAATATATTTTATTATAATTATATTATATATCAAGTATTTTTTCCAATGGCAGGCACTTGGGTGATTAACCCTTTTTTAGCCACAACAAGGCCGGTAACTGTTACTCATTTATCGTTACCCGGTGGGCACGTGTGAACCAAGTCACGGAGGCAAGTAGCACTACCCACGTCACACCACCACAAGAAGTTTATAGGGCGAGCGACACTCATCAGAAGAAAGATCCAGAAATACATAGAAAGAGAAGTACAGCCATTCCCGAGCCGGGATTCAAACCCAAGTCCTCCCCATCCGTAGTCACTTAAGCTAACCACTAGACAGGTTGGGTGGCCATTTAATCCAGTATAAGGACTGTGAAATAATCATTAATATTTTATATTCTAATATAATATATTTGTGCATAACTTTCATCAATATTGTGAATTCCAAAATTTTAAATTGTATCGCGCATTGATAACATTTTCAATAAAACATATATTTCTTATAAATAATTATAATTTTATTTCAATAAACTTTAGAGATTGCAGAGCATAAATTACTCAAAGAGTTACATTATTACACAACGTTAACTAATGAAAAACATCTGGTCTTCATTGATATATTTTAATATATTTTGCTAATCTTTACTATGCTGAATAGTGATATTTCTAATGTAAAATTTAAATTACTTTACTTAAGAACAGATAATCACTTACAAGTAACTAACGTAAATGTACTGATTCAACGTTCTCATCTATTCGCATTTTAAATGAACTCATTAAGTATTATTTAAGAATTTATATAAAGAGTTATTTCAATTTTCAAGGATTAATCATAACCTTTGTAAACTGTTGGCATTAAAAGAGTGAACATTTAAAATTAAGAGTTAATTCATATTTTTCAAAATTCCTTTCCTTTCTTGATCATGCTCTACGAAGCATTTCAGAAATGATTCCTTTTAATAACCCGATGTTACTCGGCAGAGGTGCAAAGAGCTGTATTTTCTTGAAAGGGAGCTGTGCTCAGCTGTCGTGTCTGATGCTCATTAAATTAATGAAAATGACTCTTGTTACTTAAGTGATGAAAATTAGGTAGTAAAAAGGAAGCAATGCGATAAAAAATAAATGTTGCATGACGCGAGATATGTTAATGAAGAGACTCGTTTCTCGCATAAGTTACAATTAGGATTAATAAAGAGTATCATAAAGAGTTCTACTATCTCTATAAATAAAGATTATGTAAAATGTTTTATCTGAAGATGTATTGTTAAGTTTAAAGAAGACTACACTTTGAATCTTATGTAATTATTGAATTAAAAATTCAATTATTAAAAATGAGCTTTCACGAAACTCAAAGCATATAATCCATTATAAAATTCAGCATTTTCATGAAAAGTCTCTTTATTATTCAAACAGACGTATAAATTTTCATCGTCAACTAATGCAATAGTTCACTAATTTAATTCATATTGAAATGATATAATTTGAATATTACTCATAATTCTTGAAACTCAAAAAATAACCACATTGTATCTCTTAATTCATTTTTATTGCTTAATCTTAATATGAAGTTTATGTTAGTTGAAAATTTCAATAGTTCTAATAACATTCAGATAAATTCAATGTAATTTGAATCATTGAAAGAGTAAAATATGAAAATTCTTTCCCGTCTTAAATCAGATAATGCGGAATTAATGAACAGTATATCTGTATTGTAATTGATACAAAAATTTTCATTAAATCATAAGCACGTATTTATTTTTGTTTTTTTAATATATTGACTGGAATGTATTAATTATTAAATAAATTAAATATTCATATCCTCATATTTGTACATATAATACTAAAAATCTCCATTAATGTGTTTTGTCATGAAAAGTAATGCCTTACATCTTACGTAGTTCAGAATAAATATAAAAAAGTTATTTGTAACATGCAAAACAATTATACTAATGTTCATTGATAGACTAATTTAACTATCCAAAACTGTTTGTTTAAGCCTGAGAATTTTTCAATTATTTTAGATAATATCTGTAGCTGATAATTCCCTGCGAGCCTCCAATTGCTGAGAATTTGGTACATATATAACAATTAAAATTTCACAATATGTATATAATATAAGTTCAAATAACTCTAATGGTGTTAAAGCAGTGTGATTGTGTAAATTGTGTAAATGATTGTGTAAACTATAGAGGTACGCTGTCAGGAGAAACCGATAAGTAAATTTCAGCAGCAAACTATCTATAGAGTATCATAGAATGTTGTAAAATACTAAAACGAATATTATAAGGACAAAATCTAAGATGGTATTACAGATTCATTGATTTAAAACAGATAACTTATAATAAAATAATTAAATAATAAAACGCAGATGAAGAATAAGATAAGTTACATTATAGTAATATTTAAACAACGCAAGAACTACATTTTCATTTCAGAGATACAGAATGCGAAAATTGATATTATTCTGAGAATGTTTTATGATCATAGAAGCAAAGTAATAAATTAAAACAATGAACAAAATTTTAATTATATTAATATAAAAATGAAGCAAAAATGTAATAAATAGATATAATAATAACAAAATGAGAATTATATACCCATCAGTGCACTCATTAAATTGAAATTAAATATTTATTTGATAATACAAACATAATACATATGTTGATAATACATATGTTTCACTCTAGAGATTAATATAATTGTTTAGAAACAGCACAAAAAGATAACGATGTAATTGAATGAAAACCAGAAGTTTCAAATAATTTTACAAACTGTAACTGTAAATTCTCGTTAACACAGAAATCACACTACATAGTTATTAAAAGAAACATTTATTATATTGTATTCATAATATAAAATAATTACAAAATTATTTCTTTTCATATAAATCAGTAGAAGAAATGTATCGTTAAAAATTTAGTGCTATAAATGATTACACTTTAAATTTACATTATTTAATTAAATATTTTCAAGCGTTAGTTACTTAAGTATATACACAATGATACACTTAATTTACATGATAAGGAGAATTGCACTGAAAATATCAGCAGGTAAAAAATAAATAATAATTGATGTAAAAAGGAATGCATATATGTTGATATTAGATACACAATATATATATATATATATATATATATATATATATATATA
>JAPDSC010113919.1:135501-157710 GCA_026290005.1 Latrodectus geometricus
GTGTGTGTGTATGTGTGTATGTAAAAATTGAATAAAATTGCAATACAATTGCGAATACATTTGTTTGATTTGAATTGAAAGTCAACAAATCATAATTCCATTCTTCAAATAGAAACTCATTAACTAGTTAACAGATTTCTAAAACTTCGGATATAAACAAGCAAGTACTAGGATTTTTAAATTTTAAATTTAAATTTTGGACAAAAAACTTGGTTTAAATACCAATAAAAACTGTTGTAAACTTTTAAACCAGCACAAACATACCGTATATGATACTTTGAATTTAATTTCTGAAATCTAGCAAAATTAAAATGTATAATAAATATTGTGAGTTAAAATATTTGAATAAATTTTTATACAGTTGTATAAAACATTAAAACCTCAGATTATACAATAGTATTAAGAAAATAATAATTTACGAAAAAATAAAATATCATTTCCAGTAGTCTTTTTAAGTTGTTAAAATTATTCTATATCATTGATGATTTATAATTATTATATGTAGAACAATTATATAACAAAAATGTGGAAACATTTTTCATTCTTCTATATCTCCGTATACTTCAGATTTAATTCGACATTGGTCATTTTAAATAATAAGTTATATATTGAAAGAAAGAAAATAGATTTTTATAAATATTTCTGCATTAGATATTATACTGTGTTCCCTAAGTAAATGTTTTGATTTATATTCATTTTTTTGTTTTTAAAATCAAATTAATTAATAATTCAAATTTTATTTATTAGTATGTTTAATTAAAGATTTAATTTAAATTTTTAAATTTTAATTTTCGTAACTCAAAAAAAATTAAGATGAATTTAATTACAACTGTAAATGAAATAAACATTCATTTTGTAATACTTAATTTTCTCCTGTATATCTTGATTTACCTAATAAATTCCAATCATTTTTGAATAATGATAATTATTGTATAAAATAATTGAAACAAATATTGCAATTAGTTTCATTTTTCATTAATGGTGGATGGGGTAATGGACTTTATTATAATAATATACAATACTTCAACTATAGGCAATATTTAAATAATGAAACTAAGTACAGTTCACCAGATGCTTCATTAATATTAAAATAGCATTGAATGCTTAAAACAAAACACGTCCATTGATAAAAATTAGAAATAGGCATATATAAAGCGAGCTATTTTCATCTCTTTGTAATTATAGCTGAAGAAAATTTTTGCATTGCTAAAAATTAAATTATAATCGAATTATCATATCTTAAGAAATGCGTAATTATAATCTGAAATTTATATAAGTGTAGCCTTTATTTTCCATTCCATAAAATATTAAAACTTTCAGCTTTGCTAACTTTCATTAAATTATTCAAACATTTATTTTAAATAAATATCAAAGGTTTTTAAAATAGCTATATCTTTTATATAAATATATAAGCAAAATTAAAAGTAAAATTAAATATTCTATAAAAATACTGAATATATGAATTTCAAATAATAAACATTATTGAATTATGAACCAAAAGACACAATATAAATTTACATTAAGTTATTGGCTCAAAAGCTTCAGCATTTTTGCTATCAATACCGAAGAGCAATTTTTAATATGCTCTGAGTAATTTACTTAAGTATTTTAAGAATGCATTTTATCCCTCTCTCTTTCTTGTTGATCCTCTTCTATTTCAACCTTCATTTAATCACTATAGACATTTGTGGTCTCTAAAGTGATTAAGTATGCGCTAGAAAATCCCCATCTATTACCAGGTGTTCCCTGGCAACTAATCATTCTTTAAATGAAAGGGAATTTCAGAGATTTCTGTTTTAAAGGACAATAATTAAATTGCTATGCATCATTTTTTTAATTTTTGAAAGAAGTATTTATAATCATTAGAACTGCTGAATTTTTCGTCATTTGTAATATAAAACTGTAAAAGAAAATACATTAAACCAAATAATAAATATTTAAAACGAAAAAGGGAAATTAAATAGACGCTTTTGGACAACAATTTATGTACTGTGAAAATTTATAACAGTTTCTACAAATATAGTTTCGTTACTTAGTTATGTGAGAAAATATAGCAAAGTAAAATGTTACTTTCGTTTATTTCGTCAACCATTTTTGTGAAAAAAAAATATGGCAGCTTGATATCAAAACTCTTCGGAATTTTTTATGTACTCCTTATGAATACTAGTTAACATATCCTAAATTTTATTAATTTTTCAATGTGAAGTAAAAAATAGACCGGGTTAATTTTCTAATTTTTACATTGGTGTGATTACAGGAAAGAATATCAAATTTAAAGCTTGCTTCAGCTAAACTGAGAAACATAAAATCTAAGAGATAATAAATTAAGAATATGATCAGCTGATGCAATCACTAAATGACAACATTTGGCGTTAAATCACAATATTTGGTGACATATTGTTTTTACCGAAATGATCGATGGGATGATATATAATTATACATAAAATATATTTCGCTAGAAATATATGGTTTGAAATATAATAACATTCTTCATGGATAATTTTTTATTTTCTTGAAATTCAATTCAGAAGAGGGAAGAATAGTCCAATCTATCTTTTTTTATGAACATTTTATTAAATTATATTGTTATCTATAAATATTAAGATTTTAAATTATTTGACTCCATAAAAGTTATGTTCTTTATCATAATTTGATATGACAATTTACGAACTTTTGTAATCCAGCTCTTATACATCTTTGGACATAAACTAAGGAAGTCACTATCATCACGACTTTAAATGAGTGATAATGTAGATTAAGAAATAGGTTGATCTAGAAAAATAAACTGATAAATGCCGTATTCATATTACAATCGTAATTTTTATATTCTTTTGTTTGTATTTTATCTCGTTTATTGTACAAAAATAAATTGTTTATTGTACAAAAATATAATTTTTATGTAAAAAATAATTAATTTTTGTTTGATATTATATTAAATTTAAATCATTAAATATAAAATGCAATGAGAAATTAATTACATTAATATGTATTTTTAATTTTCTCTGTACTATTTAAAGATTCAAGTTTATAATTATAATAACTATTTATAATTAGAAATTTCTACGCTTTCGTTAAAGGAAAATTTAATATCAACACACTATAAAAAATAGTGTATGTCAAGAATAAATAAAATCCTTTTAGGTAAATACAAGCCTGTTAATGATATTCCGAAACATTAGTAATTATAAATATGAAAATTTTAATTTAGTCAGGTAAAATTTAATGGTTCTAATTCATTAAAACTTTATTAAATGCTGAAGAAAATATTACTATCTTGAAAAATATTCATTTCATTAATATTTACTAAAATAAAAAGTTAATTGGGTCTTTTTCAGTAAAATATCACATTTATATCGATATTATTGACGAAGTTTCTTAAATTAAATGAAAACAATATTTTCATTCTTTTATTGCAATATGATATAAACAATGGTAATTTAATTACGCAAAGAGGAGATAAAATATTAATTGCAATAATCTCACAGTTAATTAAATTTTTAAACTGAAAACATTGATTTTTGATGAAATTCTTAAAAACATTTCTTAATTTTATTAATTAGAAAATTGTAATTACTATTTTTTTGTTACTGTTATAATAATGTAATTGAAGCATTTCCAAAGAGAATCTGCGCCTTGATGTAGATCATAGAATCGTAAAGTCATGAAATTTATCAATCAAGATCAAAAGATACTGCATCCATATTCTACTTTTACGATCCGAATAAAATTTCTAAACAAATTGCAACTCAAGATTATTTTAAATATTATATGCAAATTAGAATTTTAAATAAACTTATCTACAATAAAATGCTAAAAAATGGTATCTTACCCTCTTAAATTGTAGCAAATATACGTATGCATAAATGTATGTAAATGCATAAATTCATAAATAAGAGTGTCAAGATGCTTGATTGAATTTTATTGAAGTACAACCTTTTGTCAGATGAAAGAATTAAATAAATAATTTAATTATTTGCAAATACTATGTAACATTAATTATTTAAGTACATCAAAATTTTAAATGAGAAATTTAAGTTTTGTAAATGACAGTATACTATATTTTTATTTTTAATTTGTCAGAAAAAATTAATAAAATCTTTACTAACAAATATCATTTACATTATATCTTTGCTGAATTAATAATATTTTATAATCAAATCTTAAAATAGTATATGCGAGATTCAAAATAATAAAACTAAATTGTGAGTTCATTTCAAATATATGAAAATGATATAAATAATGGATATTATTTTTACTGGGGATACTATTCCGAAATAATGTCAAAATAAATATCTATCAATTTATATGCTATAATATTCAATTAGAATAAGGTCATTTTTTGTATTATATGACAAAACATTTTTCATTTTCCATATAATATAAAAGCATTGTTACTTTCAGAAAATATTGGGTTGTTCGGAAAGTCATTTCGTTTTTCCCACCTGAATTAGTTTTTTCTAAAGAAAACTAATCGTTTTATGAGTATGAAATCATGCTACGACCACAAAGATGGTAAAAGGTATTGGACTAGAATTGACAATCTACAATTCAATAAAATAATTATTCGATATACGTTTTTCATTTTCATATGAAACGAAATAACTTTCCGAACAACCCAATAATAATAAGTATTAGTGTAGAAATTGTAGACATAATATGAGTGTAGGCATTTAAAAATATTCCTAAAGTAGATATTTTGTTACTACTTACATTTGTTTTCTTAATTATTGCCTCAGATATTTTAAGAAAAATGCATTTTAAGATTTTATTTCAATAATATTATATAATATAATATAATAATATATTTTTTATTTAAAATAAACTTGGTATTTCATAAAAAAATTCCCTCAGGAATATATGAACCTAAAAATGTGTAGTTTTAAATTAAACGTACCTTAAACATATTGTTTTTGGAGATATCCTTGTAGATGATATATCCTGAGACTGCTTTACTTTGTTCTAAAAATAAAAGCGAAAAAGCATGCAATTTAAAACAACTAGGTTATTTTAAATTGTACAAATCATAAACTGGAGTTTTATAATATATTATTAATAACTTTTATTTTTAAATGAATTTTAAAGAATTAATCTTGTGGTATCTTTCCAGGTATGTACTGGTGATCAAATATTAGTACCTTTTCTGTTCATATGTTCAAATATTAGTACCCTCTCAAGTTATATCATCGTCATATGAAATAAACTGCTTGTACCCATTGGAGAGAAATTTTGCTGAAGTTTGGAATTTTTTTCAATTTGAAGCACACTGTTTGAGGATATAGCTCAGCGTCCTACACATAGGCTAAGAGTAGTCTATGTAAACGAGGCCATTCACATTTTCAACATGATTTTTAGTAAGTAATAAGTCAAACTGTACAGGGCAAATCCACTGTAGCAATCTGACCTGCAGTAAATTTTTTGATTCCTCATGCAACCATCATGAGATAATTTATTTTATCCATGGAAATAATGCAAACCTTGATAATCTTTCAGCATTATTTTCCATATATAACCTGTATTTTAGGTTATCTTTGATTTTTTTGTGCTAAATTTCAACTATATTATATTTACATTCACTAATCTATAAAATCCAATAAATTAACTCGTTAAAGAGGAAAATATTTATATTCTTATACATATTGATTTTTTAAAGATGGTAAGAATATAAATTTTGTTAAACGATATTATATGTATTTTTTTTATTATTTATGAAGGAATTAAAGTTAAAATACTACTGTTTTTTATTAATGCTCTGATTTACATTTAATTGCTTTGCTTTTACAATATATAATAGAAATTCCTAGTATAAAGTTTGGCTTAATTTAAAATTTTGGTAAACTATCTCTCAGAATAAAAAACGTCAAAACTATATATACACGCTTCCATAAAATTAATCTTTTTCACATAAACATACCATGTAATGCAGCTTTCAACAGCAGTTAACTTCCACAAGTAACTCTTTATATTCATTCCTCTTAAATAAGATTCATGATGTTCCTCATCTCGAAAAGTAATTTATTCTGAAATGCCTTTCTTACAGATTTCGTCTTACATAAAGTTTCATAGTTAAGATCATAAAATGATTGCTATTTTACTCAAGCGGTGACTCAGCATTAAAATTGCATGTAAGCACTTTCAATACTTCAAATAAAAAGAAGATCAAAAGTTTAAATTAAACTTCAAATAAAATAAAGTTTTAGATATGTATTGGAAGATTTAGATTCTTGAAATTGTGCTTTTAATTTCAAGAATAATTTGCTTAAATTATTTCGCTTTTTTAATTCAAAAGTAAAATGCATTAGGTTAGAAGATGTACGTACATTACAAATATGTATTTCATATAATATATATATGCATTAAATGATATTTTTCATTTTATGATTAATCAAATAACAAACTGAATTATAACAAATTTTAAGAATTTCGAAATTTATGTTTCTGAGTTTAGTGATGCAACTCACATAGGTATTGTTATTTAAACATAAGTTTAAAACAGTTTGTTTTTATAGTAAAAATATTAAATTTTTTGAATTAATAAATGTACAAAATGTGCTGTCAATTAAGCACACGTCAAATAAAAAATATTTTTATAATTTCATGTTCAAAATATAGTAAAACATAACAAGTTATCAGAATGAATTGATATTTCATTTATAGATATTCATAGCAATACGTTTTATACAAAAAAAAAAAAAAAAAAAAAAAAAAAACAATGGTCTATTGAAAAGGAACTGTGTATTCACTTGAAACCTTAAAAGTGTTGGGGCCAATTATATTATGCCAATTAAAATATTTGTCACATACACTGATTATAATTTTGATGATAAAATCTCAAAAAACTATACGTTTTGGGATTAATAAAACATGAAAAATTTGTGAAAGTAATTGATGTTCATAACTATTATTTCTGGGTTACGTTACGAAGAATACTTATACGAATATTTTTTTGCATTAAATGGATTTTGAATATAGAATGATGTATAAAATAGATCTGATCCCATTCCTCTTAATGGCTTGTGCAGAATGAATAAAAAATATAAAAGATGACTTATAATAATTCAAACTGTAGAAGCAAGAAAAAATCTATTATCTAGAAAGATAGAGATTTGATTTTTTTTAGAAGTTATGATTTTAATAAAAAAGTTATTAACAAATCGCTTAAATTTTTACTAATCATCACAAATTCGATTTGCTCCATTGGCTACTGTAATTTTATATTTACATCCAATAAAACAGTTTGAGATGATGTGCAACGGGTTCTCCAAGACATGGTTACACCATAATCTCCTAATAATCAAGTAAGTGTAGCAATCGCCTTCTCATTGACAAGCATCAAGAACAAGGTCTTTAATTGCTAATATGATTCATTCTACAGAAATTTCAGCAACTAGAAAAAATGTAAATCTTCTTATTTGGTAATGTGAATTTTAACATTAGTAATTAAATTATTTATGAAGAAATGAATACAACCTACAGAATTCGTTAACTGTAACTAGTTAGTACTTTAAAACTAATTACTTATATTTTATGTTTTCGTTAAAAATTAGCGTGGTAGTTGTGAGCTTTGAATGATAATTTGTCTAACATTAAAAGCTGCAGCAAAACAGCAAAAGTACGAATTCTTCAAATATTGTCATTTTATTTGACTCTAAATTATCAAAACAATGTTAAAGGATTAAATATTTGACATTTTTATGTGCATAATAATGCGCTTTTTCCTTATGCATCGTTAGTTTTTATTCTTCTTTTTTAATACATACATATGAAATTAAAAAAATTAAATACAAATCTGTTTCTTTACTTATTATTGTATACAAAAAAATCGTATATTTTTCCATTATTTTATAGGCAGAAGAAATGAAGGCAATTTTTAATATTATTTAGTATTTTTAAAATATGATAAAGTTTAAAAAGTAATGAATTGAAAAATGAAAAATGTAATTAGAGTAGAATAAGGACAGAAACTTAAAAATATATTCATTTATATCATGAATCAAATTTTATTTATAAGCTGCTTCATTCGTTCGAACTACATTTACACTGAGCTTGAAGGCGAATAATTAGTGTTCTGGCCTTTGATTCAAAAGTTGCTGGGTTCAAGCCCCATATTAAATTTGAATGTTTTTGGTGGCTCACAATCCAATTTAAAAATAGATCCAATCTAATTAGCCTTTGTATGCATAAAAATAATTATTGCAAACTAAAATGTACATTTATAATTCTGAGTCAACTAAGTTAATTGTTAAGTTAGAGAATCAATCACATTTAATAAACATAAATATGAAGCAATTTAGCATTTCAGTAATATATATATATATATATATATATATATTGTATTTCAATTAAAATATGAATAAAACTTTTTTTATACATTATCATGTTTTTTGGTTACATTTATTATTTTGCTTCTTCTTTATGTTTCTTTATGTGATTATTACTTAATGCTTAACGATTTTTTTATGTGACATCAAACATGCTTTTGCATTACTTCTTTGCTTAAAACTTTTATCAAGTTGTAATAAGTTTTAAGCAATGAATTAATGCAAAAGCGTATTTGACGTCATTTTTAAATTTAATATGTTTACCTAATCACAGAAAAGTGAGATTTAGAAAATTTATCATTTTCTTAATCTCACTCTTCTATAGACTAAATTACCGTTTTTAATAATATTTACTGTATACAAAATATTAGAGATATATAAGCTCATATACAACTCAAAAACATACTCTTTATTGAAAATAATTATTATTTTTGTAAAATGTAATATGTATACATGTAAACATATTAAAAATGAAATCTTAATTAATATGGTACTTTTACTTTCCAAATGAAAAATGTTTGAATAAGAAAAATTGCGAATAGTAAACAAGTATATTGAATTATCTGGGGATTTATTTTCTTAATACAATCCATTCTCATTATTAAAACAATATGGGAAAATAATGCTCCTACAATTACAATATATAAAACAAACTTGAATTTTTCTTTGAATTTGTTTAAAATTTAAAATTTTGTTTTTCATAAGAGCTTAAACATGCATTCGAGATATATATTATCAAGTTACGTAAATATTTTAAATATGCATGTTATAATAAAATCTGAATATTATCTAATTTTACTTCATAAAGTAAATAAATTTTAGCCGTAAAAATTAAACTAACTGTAACCATAGGGAAAATAAGTATTAATTTAATATTAGGAATGAGAATGTTATACTATACTAGAAAAAGAAATCAGAATATTTAATTAAATATTCAAAATAAATTGAATGTCATCTATAGCACAGGAACTATAAAAGTTTTAAAATAATTAAGTTGCACTTAAAAATTTCTTTTAATCTGAAGGAACAAGAAAAAATAAATCAATGCTAATTGAATTTGAATTTGCAAAATATTTAACGTGAACATAAAATAAAATGTACAAGAATTCAATCAATTAATCAATATACTGTATTTTAATTTCAAACAAAGCATCTTAAGAAAACTTTTGGAGAAAGCAGATCCAAAAAATAAAAGTAAATGTATTTATTCCTTTTTGGAACTATATCTAAATGCTTTAGGGAATTCTCCAAAGTTGTTTGTTTCTTAAAAGTTAAGCACTATCATTTTCGTAAGAGCACATTTCAAACTTAGATTTACTTATTTTCTTAGAGAAAGATGTTTAAACAAAGTTAATAACAAAGCAAAATATTTTACATTTTCAGCAAAACTCTTTGTAATATTTATGAAAGATTCATATTTATTTTGATTTTGAAAATCCAAATGTATTTATAATTATAACTTTATGAATAGAAAGATAGATTGAATATTTTTTGTTAAAGTAAAGAATATAAAAATATTTAATTAAACGAAAATTCCATTAACTTTTAATTTTGTTTCACTGTACATTTTTTTTAAAAAATATATTTTGAGTTAATGAATTAATTAAAAACTCAATAACTAAATGAATAAAAAATACTGAGACATTTCTAAAAGATGTGCATTTGAAAAAAAGTTTTAGTTTTAACTCATAGAATTTCTAAAATAGTTTTTAATGTGTATTTTAATAATTTTGGAAAAAAAAACTGAAACCAAAGAAAGAAAATTTTAATATATGCTTTCATGACTAAAAATACAGTAAAATCTTTAAAACTTTTACAACTTTGTTTAAAAGTATCACTTTGTTATCTTTTGAAATCCCACTGTAAACTTACAAAATAAATCATTTATAAAAATCTGCATATACGAATACACATTTATACTCAACTTGATAAACGTAGTCATATTTGTTTTTGTTGTAAATTTCTAACAAATGAAAAATAGAAATTTACAGTTCATATTCAATTTTGTAAATATTGTTCTTTTCTCCAGTGTAATTACGTCAATCCATTGCTTAAAAAATGAAACACTTCTATATATTTTTAAACTTTTTTGTACATTGAGCAAAATCTTAACATCTCTTACAAATGAATTTAATACGAAATAATTAGTAGACGACTTTCAATTGAGGTGAATTTCACCTGAACTTTAAATAAGATATAAAACTATCTTTTATAAAAAGCTGTCTATTTAATTAAAGTATTTTCCTCTGAGTCTTTCAATGAAAATTTAGTAAACAGATACTTATCTTATTTTAATTCATATCTTTAGAAAAATTAACTCTCTGTCTCTCAGATATAGAATATTTTAAACTATCTTCTTTTCATGCTGCTTAGCCAGTTAAAATTATTTAAAGTATTTAAGCTAGTTATAACTGGTTGGTATAAGATCTTGTAAATAAGTCGTGGTCTGAATATAATTTCCTATTTCAATTCTTTTCATTTCTTAGTTGTGATCTAAAAGGCATGTGGTCAAGCGTTGTCATGAACATTGTACCAATTTATAAATGTACCAATGAAGGATGTACCTATATACCAATGAATAAATGAAGGATGTACCAATTTATAGATGATAAGTGAATACTATAGAATAATAATTTCAATACATGTTTTAGCTGTTTTGGTAGAATTTTTTTAACTATAACAATCTTTCTGTTTGCAGAAATGAAGGGTAGTGTACTCTAATCATATTTTACCAAACCACTGTTCTCGCTTATTTATTTATTTTTTTTGATTTTAGAAGGTGATTTAAAAAAGGTGCCGCTCATTTAATGCGAATTTTTTTTCTGAATCTAAGTTCTTTTGTAGATACAGTGCAATTTGTTTTTACTAAATCTTTCTGAGATTAATTATTCAAAAACATTTTGTACCTACAACGCGGTTTGTTTCGTATGAAAAATCACTGAATAGAATATTCTCTTCAAACACCTGATTCAGCAGCATTTTTCAGTATTATTGTTAATTCAAAACAAATAGAAAATAAAACACTTTAGAAGAATATTTTTGAATAAATGAAATCTGGCAATGGATTATGCAACTCTGAATAAGCTTATACAAAAAATAAAAAATAAAAAATCATGAAAGCCAACTTGGTTTATATATACTAAAGTATCATTTATATAACTAACATTACAACTATATAAATACATAAAAATATAACTTATTTGTACAAATTTATGAAATAAATCATATTATAATACAAAATTTGTAATGAAATCGTATATCAATCAATTTTGAAACCAATGGATGGTATCAAACTTTTCAATGTTTGAAGGAAGTTATTAAAAACTACTTTTAGCTCCATAACTGGACTAGTTCAATGATAACACACATAGAATTTTGCATTAAATAAAGTTATATGGGAAAAAATTCTATAATAATTTACTTTTGATAAATGATTAATATGAATATGAGTAACGTTTTCATAATTATTTTATATCTAGTAATTTATACTCTTAAATGATCGTCTCTTACTCTTAAATTAACTTCTTTAGTACTATTAAATGAACTTCTTTCAATGATATGTCTAAAACTTTTAAATATTTTAAATCAAAATAAACTTAATAAATGAATAAATAAAAATATATTTGAATTCACAAGAATCATATTTAACATTTTATGAAAAAATTGTCTTTACTTTTAAAATTATCATATTTTAGAATATACTAATAATACGTTCATTGAATCAGATAAAAAAACGCTTTCATACATAAAAATAGTTTCATTTCTTATTAGAAATGTATTTAAAATTTACTGGGTGCCACTTTTTCAATAAAATTTAGTTTACTTTATAATTAGAAGGAAACTAGTTTGGTTAAATTAAAAACACGCAAAAGAGCTTGTTAATTGTATTTAATTAATTAGCTATTAATTATAAATGAAAATGTAATTCTCTTTTACAAATTTGTGTTAGGAAGTATTATATAAATAAGAATTCAATATTTTAATACTACTACTAATAATAATAAATATAATAGTAAAGTAAGCTTAGTACTAATAATTATAAGCTATTGTTATAGCAAATTGTAAGATAAAATAGAAATAATATTTTAATAGTTCAAAAAATTAATTATTTATTAAGAATGATTACATTTTTCAATTCTGAAAAAAGTAAATTAATTTTTTTTAAATTCTCTTGTAAAATTATACAATTAAAATGTACACAAAAGGATACATAATTCACTGTTACAAAACTACACGATATAATTTTTATGGAATATGAATACAAAAATGCATGCAAAATACCTTCATAATATTAGTAATTTTGATTTTGTAGACTTACTGTGAACTTTTGAAGATACATGTTTAACTGCAGGATTAGATGCCATAAATTTACAAAGTAAACTTATAGGAAATAATATGAAAATAATTCATAATACTACTCTACAAAAATCTTTGTCAAAATAAACTTAAAATGTTCATATTTTGATCATCAAATGGGTAAATTACTATTTATTTTTCGATTTAGAAGTTCCTAAGCTTTTCTTTAACTTTTTATTATGAACTTAACGACATGTTTGGGAACTATTTTGCAGAAGCTACGATGATATATAATAATAATCAATTTCATTTCATAAATTTTATTTATCATGTTTCCTTAGAATAAGGAGTTTTGAATATCTATTGGAAAATCATTTTCTCAAGCACTGCATAATAAAGGTGTTCCTAAATCATGATTCTCAAGATCGAAATGTGAGAAGGAAAGAGAAAACCCCACAAGAAATATCGCTAAGATGAAAGAATAGCAACTTTGAAGAGGAACACCGAGAAAAGTAAGGAGCGAAAAAAAGGACTCTTTAATTACCGATTAGTTGCGAAAAGTGATTTTTCATTAGTTTTTAATTAAAATAAAGGAAAAGTCTTTAAATTACGATTAAAGAGAAATATAGATGGAAGTGAAAGGAAAAATGTAAGAACTGATGTGTGGAAAGTTTAACTCAAATTCACACAATAGGCAATGTGAAATTAAGTGTATATAATTATATGATAAAACAACGTGATTGAAATAATGTGAAATACCTCTGTTTATTTTATATGTTATTTGTTATATGGGAGTTAAAATTTTAAACCCATATTTTTGAATTAGACGTGTTTATTTCTTATTCTTTGGATTTATTTTAAATTCCATCTATATTAGTTTTTAGAATCCACATTAAAGATACTATAATGATGCATGCATAAGAAAAATTATGTTACATATTTTAATTTTAAAATTCATTTATTTTGAAAATGATGCAAATTCACTTTCAAATTTAAAATGCTAAGTAAATGTTTTTTATATAGGTGAATTTTAAATTGATTTAAATAAATAATTGTCTATTTTTTAAATGATTAAAAATGTCTCCCTCTTTTGTAAAGAAAAAGGTTTACATTACATATATTAAGTGATATTTTTTTTTAAAAAAATTATACCATATTAGAAAATGTTCAAATTTTCAAAAGTATGATACAAATGGTTAATTATATAATTTATTAAATGAGTCAAAATCTGCAAATTATGCAGTTTATCATTGTAGTAATTAAAATTTAAAATATAGAAAATTAATTTTTGATTTAGAATGCAATATTTGAATCAAACTAAACATTACTGCAGAACAAATTATGAATAATTAAATATGTATTTAATGAATGGATATTTTCTAGTATATGCTCCTTATATATGAACATGGATTTAACAGAAAAATACTGATATGAAGTTTTCTAACCTGTTGAAAACTTATTCATATTTAATTTTAAATTAAATATGTACAAGAAACGAGTGACATCCAGTAGATTTTTGTGGTGTAAGAAAGATTTTTAAAATTTAAATATGTCAAAGACAATTAACAAATAAATGAACAGATAGAAATACGTAACCATATGGAACTATTTTAAAGAAAAGAAGAGTTTGGAATATCATACTGATTATTGTATTTTTATCAGCAAATATTTTAAATGAATTAATAGAAAGAAATTGATTTATGGTGATTACTATGATTTTAGGTAAAAAAGCATTTTTCCTAAGTATCGAATGTGGATCTGATGTGAAAAGTTTAACTTTCTTTCAAATTTTATATTTGAAAGAGAATTAAAGGTTTCATTAATATAAAAGTAGGTTTTTCAAATTATATCAGAAAAAAACTTTAAATTTTTAAAAAAATACCATAAAATATAATTTAATTCTTTATGTAAACAATGCTGAGTATACCCTACCACCAGAAATTTGGCTGAACAATAATTTCATGATTATTGTTAGGATAAAACGTATTGTTTAAAATGTTTTGTTCAAAAATTCAAATTTTAAATTAGGCTTCATTGAAATACAATATTATGATGAGAATGTTATATTTAATATATGTTTACTCACACACGATATGAGAATTTTGAGGATTATCAATAAAATAAAATCTACTTAATTACCAAAAATTAAAAAAATCTGCAGGAAAATAAATAATAACTTTATTAGATATATGTAGTTTTTTCACATCTTTACGTAACTAGCTCCTGCACATAATTATTTATGAGCTACATATGTTTAGGATCTAAAACAATTCCTATTATCTATTCTGAGAACCTGTTACCTGAAAATTCCTGTTTAATATTCCTCTTACCTCAGTTAAGAATCTTAAGTGTTTTCTGAATTTACCAATTCATCACTTTGAAAACAGTTATTATTAGACAAAAATTCTTAAGAAAAAAAATCTCAAAACTTTCGTTAAAATGCTTGCAACAATTTGTAAGTTGCTGTAGCAATGTGAATGTAATGTGTGTCTGAAAATACCCAATTCTCCAAAAATTATTCTTCTCTTCCTGATTTCATGGTCTGCTCTAGTTTTTATTCCATTTCAGAATACCTCAGCATGTTTTATTAATAATATGCATCAATCTATTATCTCAATAAATGAATATCATGAAATCACATACATTCTGAAAATCATGATGAGATATGATAGATATTTAAATAGATTGTATAGATACTTATTAGGAACTTTACGCGTACGCTAGTCTATATTTTCCAATAAGTATTGCACTTTTCTATATGATGAATAAATTGTCTTTTCTTTCCGGATGATCGTTCAACGTATAATTTGTAATATTTTAAATGCAAATAATTTGTAATATTTGAAACATTACCTCTTCATGTAGTTTTTTTGTTTTTATTTCTTCATGTATTTTATTGCTTTTATATTATGTTAACTATTAGTAAAATGGTAAAGATTGTACAATATTTTTTAACTTAAGATACAATTGAAGGATATGTCTGTGTAAAATATTGTGATAGTCATCATATTCTTACTATTATGATGTTATAGCAATCTTACTATGATGTTACTGTACCCTAATAAGATTGCCTGATGATAAAAGATGTCTATTAATAAATGATAACATTAATAAATAACAAAACAAAGTAATAAGTTTCCGATTTCAGATTTTGCACTTTGTAACAAAATTTTTTTCATATTCTTTTATTTGAAATATAATTTATGTATAGTAGGTTTTTTATAAAGGAAATCTTATGATAGATTTTTAATAATTCCTTAGAATCAAATTGTGTTTTGCTAGAAAAAGTTGTCATTAATTGCAGAAATTGTACTGCTATTAACAATACCCCAATGTGGGAACAAATGTATACAATATTCAGGTTACTATTTTAAACTTTTTGAGATAATTGTTCAAACAATATACTAATATGATGTAAAAGAAATATGTGCAAATATCATTTTTCGCTATGCAGTATTTTGCCTCTTTTTTAATATCTTTCTTGGATTTTATTACTTTTGTATTTTAAAACAATTGCATAGAAAATATACTATTAATATTGCTAAGCTTATTATATTAATTTAGAAGGAACATTAACTTATCAATCACTTACATTATAATAATACGTTAGTTCTAAGAAATAAAATAAAAGACAGGAGCAAAACTTTAATACAAAAAAGTATACTTAATATCAATTGAATGAAAATTATTTTTTTCTTCGTAAAACGATTTCTTATATTTTTTATTAGGGTCACAATGTAATGGCAACAATAGAATTCATATTCCTGTATCCAAATCTAGTCACTGTCGAACACCGAGAAATGGAAATAACATTTTAGATGCCTAATCGTATGTCCACCATAGCTTGAAACTTATTTTGGCTTTCTTCATTGTGACAATTGTACATGGCCTTCTAATTATGAAGTTCCTCTCAAAAATTAAATAAGTACCATTAGTCTGGAAGATTCACAATAATCTAAAGTTGTTAATCGGTTAATTTTTAATCTAGAATAAACGTCTTATACTTCAGTGAGAATATTACAAGTTTATATATTGTGTAATAAATAAATTTCTAAACTCAATTTTATCAACCAATTTTTAAAATATATATCTTTTTATATAAGCCTATAAAATGAACTAAAATATAACATTTATAGTACATTAACTAAAATTTATTTTGGAAACCTAAATATACATTATGTATGGGTCTTTTTAATTTAATTACCACATTCAACAACAAACTGCAATATTTTTGGCTACGTTTAAATCAATTTTAAAATTCTTGAATCATACTTTCTCGCTAAATTATAATTAATTTACATTAATGATTAGCATTTACTGTTGAATTCATTAACTTTATCCTGAAAAGTTTATTCCTTAGAAAAATATTTAACACGAGATTCCTGCCTGATATTTATCACTCTGTTCTTCATAGATTCCATTTCCAGATCAGGCGTGGGTATTACTATAGTTAAAATTTCATAAGTAAAAAATGTTTGCGGAACAAAAAATAGGTCAAATTGTTTCAGTTGGAATAAATTTTGGTGTTTTCCCCGATCTAGGCACTGTAAATTATTGGTTTTGAAAATTTGAATGCATAAATAATTTTATTAGAGAATATAATCCCATTGTAAATCAATTTGATATTAAATTGCTTTTATATTGCCAATAGCAACTGATAGTTATTTTGTGAATTTTTCTCATTATTTTTAATCAATTTAATAGGATATAAATGTCATAAGAATGGCATATCGTATCAAGAGACTTCATTTCCATGTTTTAAAAAATATTTCCGTAGATAAGATTCCTTTTTCATGCATTGTATACATAAAGCACTATGTATGCCATTACTCTACAAATTTTAGACATTAAATTATTGTTTCATCTGCAAATTTTCTACAATTTCTTAGTAATTTCTTTATTAGTAATTCAAGCAAAATATTTATCAAGCCTTTTTATTCTTAGTACTAATTAAATGATTTTTAGTATGTTTGGAATTTTCAACTGATACATAATACTATCAACTGATAACTGATACATAATACTATTTGAATATCTTTAATATTACTAATACTTTTTTCAATTGCTTAGCGTATTGCTTAGTCTTTCGATTGAAATCACTCTTATTTTATTTTTATGTTTATCAAAGATAGCAAAGATGAATACTTTTAACTCTCTTCGCACGCGCGAGCGATTACCATTTTTCTTTTACAAACATATGTTTTGAATAATCTGAATAAAAATATATGCTTATTATGTAAAAAATTAGGAGCATCTAATCCCAGTTTTTCAAAATATTTATATATCTTGTAACTTTAACTAATAATATTTATACTACTATTTTTTCAATTTAATATTTAAATACATATTTGCCAATAATTTTTTAAAATGAATTTAACAATACATTTGTAAAATTAAATAGAAATGTATTCTAATTGTTATGATGTAAGAAAAATTAAATTGAGTTAAGACAAAAGTTATTGAAAATAAAATATTCGAAAATAATAACTTGTATAATATTTTTATATCTTATTGAAGATTAAAGTATTTATAAAATTAAGTGACATAAAATTTTTACTTAATATTTTTAATCATTTTATATGATAAATTGAATGAAATAACAAAATAATAAATATGAATACAGTCTATTTAAATATTAAAGCGAGCATGAAGTTGATGCAAATGTGTCTGCGATTAAACTTCGATTTATTTTAGTTTGGTGTGTTTTACAAGTGTAGTTATATATAATACATCTTTCATTTAGGAAATTTACTTAAATTTCTTTTATACTGATGTTATTTGTATGTCATTATTAAACATGTAGTTATTAATATTGTAAAAAAAAATGATAATAAGAAATAGTCATTTGTCAGGAGATCACATTATATTTTACTATAATCACATTAACGTTTATTAAATGTGAAGTTTGAAGGAAAACTTCTATATTGTGTATTAGGAATAATAATGTTTAATAAAATATACAAAAATAAATATTTTAGCATTGTTGTTAATTTTGTTCTTTACTATTCTATATTAAGTGGATTAAAACAATTTCAAAATTTAGAAATAGGAAAGATAAATCTATCAGTGAAAAATGATTCGACGGAACTGCATAAATATGCGACAATTTATAATGTATTTAAAATATGCTCAACAAATGATTAAAATTTCGATTTCTCTTATCGAATTATACTTAATTTTCATTTACAAAGCTTAAAAAGTCAAAAATAATTAAATTTTATTATTCTAGAGTAGAGATATGAGACCATTAAGTGAAAAAATGTACTTATTCCTTTCGAACGGGAAATAAACACAGTTTTTAAATCAAATAGAGTTGAGTAATTCAGTGAAATACATTTTTGAATACCAAAACCCTCTACAGAAAAAAAAACAAAACAATGTTCCGTTGTTGTTTAATTGAATTATCTTGCTGCATATTTCTTAGGACGATAGTTCAAAATTAGATTGTTTTCATTAACATAATTTTAGTGGAATACACTTTCATTATCTTAAGTAATCAGTGATTAGTTTTGTTTTTACAAAGTATTTCACAATAATACTCTTGTCTCTGAGATAAGTTGCTTTTTTGTATCTCTGGAGAAACTCAATTAAAAATATAGCAGCAGTTTACGCATGTAACTTCATAATTATCTATTTTAATTATTATATGCAAAATGAAATAATCATTTAGAAAGCAATGCAAAAATATTTTGTAACTTATTTCTTAAGAATAATATTCTTCAATTTTATTCTAATAATTTAAAATTCTCTTTGACTGTATTTAAAGTAAATATTAATTAGTTAAAAACTTGCTAAAGCATCAATATAATTGTCTTACAACAAATATCTGTTTTGGAGAAAGAATGGAAAAAATTACAGTCAAAAAATAACTTAGCTTTTACAGCTACAATTTAATGTAATAACTATGTTGTTTGTTGACTTTGTGAGGAAATTCAATTGTAGAAGCATATAACCTCTAATATTATCTGAATAATTAAGTTTTTTAAGTATAAAAAATATCCTGCTCGAAATATTATTAGAAAAATAGGAGTTTCATAACATGTATTTATAGTTTAAAGTAAACAATATCTTCCCTAAAATACATTTAAGGTAAATGCATTGAATAAAAAATATGTACAATTGAATTCACTAAATAAAAAGTAAATAATGGCATTCAGTGAAAAGCAAAATATAAATTGCCATTCAATATAAGTGTTGAGTTTGTTAATAAATTTTATATACAATCCTTCATATGTTATTATATAATTTCAATTAATATTAATAATCTTCTTAACAAAGAAAATTTATTCCATGTTTAAGTATATTGAAATTATATTAGGTTGGGGAAAAAGTTATCCATTATTTTTTCGGTAGATGTCTGTAGTGATCGCTATCTCGTGAGGTATCTATAAAACAATTTCAAATTTATGCTCATTGGAAAGGTGACAGTTGACCCTAAAATATCCTCTTGCGGTTTTTGTTTGATTAATTCAGTTACGAGTACAAGGTTTTAAAAATAGAAGACAACAAACAGAAAATTCGATACATTTTAGTTTTTCTTTTATAATGGCGAAAATGCTAACCAGGTGGCTAAAATTGTGAAAGATGTTTATCGTCCTATATATGACTGTAACAACCAGTTACGCACAATTTTGGTTTCGTCGATTCCGTTTGGGTATTTGGATGCTAAAGATGCACCTCGCATGGATACAACATCGTCAAGAATGTCTATAAAATATAAAATATCAAACTTGACAGCATGTCAGCAGTCGTAACTTTGCATAAGACCTAAACATCTACATGAAAACTGTTTTAAGCCTTTTTACAAAGCGAATCTGAAAGAAATTACAAAAAGTTCACGTAAAAATAATGGATTTCTTTTTCCCCAACCTAATATAATATAATTATAGTTATATTCGATATCTTCACTTTGAGTGAAACGAATTTACTAACAGAGCTGTTGTGACACTTTATTAATTAACATTTGCTTTCAATGTTCCCTGTTACTTTTTTATGGAATTGCCTGAGTTAGTTTCCATTCTATTATTTATTTTAGAATTTAAAATAGCTTATAAAATGTATACATTTATAGGCTTATGAATAAGAACATCTCTTATTGTAAGGATTAGTAATAGAAAGATTATTCAAAATTTATCAGAAATGGTGATAAATACTCAAAAAATATTTTCTAGTGTTCCCACACCTTACTAGTAGTAATTTCAACAAGGGTGATATAAAAAAGCAATGACATGAAAAAGGCAAATATCAATAAATCTGAAGCCGATATAGTTTTTATTTCAAAAAATTGAGTACAACACTTAAAATTTAAAGAATTTGATATTATAATTTTACAAAATTTATCAGTATCTAAATAGCCATACTATCAAACACTGTATTAACATGAACTGATCTTATTAACATACTAGTAAAAATAATGTTAAATAGTAAAGTATGATAAAAATATTTTTTTATAACTTGCATTATCTAATTTTTATGAATTTTTTATAATTTGAGTGTTACAGAATCAAAAGAAGTGAAAAATGATGATATGAATAAATTAGGTAGTTATACTATTGATATTCGTAATTTACCACAGCAGGATGCAAATACTTAGAAAGATATTTTTCAAGTTTGAAATTGCTAAACTTACTTTTTCAATGTCATTATGAAATAATTAAAAAGTCAATTATAGCTGTGTAGCGTTGTACTTAGAAATCTATTTAACTTATACAACATTTAAAGTCAGCATCATGCAATGAATAGTTAAATATGTTGAATGAATATTTCAGTTAAATTAGGTAGTTGATTAAAATTTTCTAACTTTAATTGGTATCCACACTGCAATACTTTCATATCTTTAAATTTGTCCAGGCTGGGTTTGAATATTTTGTTGAAATGAACAAACATCTATTTTCTAGGATTTATTAAAATGATCTTTTTGTAATTCAGTTGGATTCACTGTGTCCAAATGAGAATTGTTACTGACTGTAATATTTCAAAAATTATTGTCTTGAAAGAATTGAAAAAAAAATTGAAATCAACAGTTCCGTGAAACGTTTAGTAAATCCAAAATGAAGTTTGATTTCTAAACAACTTTTTTTAAACTGACATTATAAAAATATTATTTATTGACTTCCAGTTTTAGTTGTTATGATATTATTTTTTAAAAAAGTTAACCTTTAAAAGGTAAATTTTATTACGTTTAGTTCATAGATAATAAGATTTTGAATTGAAAATATAATCTTCACGTATATCACTCATAATATCGTAAAATATTATGAGTGATGAGAAATTTTACTGTTACTTTTTTCATGGGAGTTAAACATTTTTTTGTAAAGGTATGCGCTGAAATTAATCTTGTTATACTAGAACTATAAATAATAAAGCTTACTTTACTAGGATTCTTCAAAATAACCCAGATAGCAAACGATGGTCCTCATGATGTTCGGAAAACGTCCTCTTACGTCGACCTGGACGCAAGAGGACGTCCGATAGGGGTCCAGCGACGTCTTACGGACATTCTCCGCACGTCCTAATGTCCGGAAATAACACGTACGTAGGTCGTCCCATAGACCAGTGCTCCGCAACGTTTTTTTATTCGTGGCACACCAAAAGC
>JAPDSC010113922.1:0-16986 GCA_026290005.1 Latrodectus geometricus
TCAAGATTTAATGACCCTTTGTTTAGTTTCCAGTTGGATGCAAGTTCATGAGTTGATTTCCTCTTCTGCACATCTCTGAATATTATCAGGTATTGTATCTAAATGTTTTTAAAATATACAACAAATATCATCAAGCAACTAGATACAAATACAAACTACCATGAATAATTTCATAATTATGTATTATTGTAGTTTTGTGGCATGGTCACATGAGATATATAAGAAAAATTTTATTGTAGAATTTACTACTGCGCAGAGAAAAACATCTGCTAATATTTAAATAATTTTAATATAATAAAAAAGGAAAATTACAAACTCATCTGTAAAAATGCATAGCTTTTGTTGAAGAAATAAATGTAAAATGTTAATAATTTTTGTCTGTAGAAAAAGCGTCAATTTTTTCTTAAGAAATAGGAGGGGGGAAAAAAAGAACAAGGAGAAGCTTATGAAAATACTGCTCATTATAACAAATAAACTTCATTTATCATACACCCATATATAGTTTTTCTTTTCTGCATCAATTTATAACTAAATTAAAATTAAAGAAATATTAAGTAATCTAATGATTTATGTATTTTTAAGTTTAAAATTTTTAATGTTTCCATATTTAAGTATTGAATTCACAATATAAGAAGTTATCATTTCTTTTTAAGTATAGATATGTTTAAAATCCTTCTCTAAAAAACAAACAAGTTTTACAAGTTGTAACAATTTTGCAAAATCACTTATTAAATTAACTCGAGTCTTTTTCTTAAGCAATCTGACGTGAATCACCCATCAATTCTTGCGCATTCTCCTTTATACTACGCACAAAGTAATTTTTATTCTATTTTCCCAAGCGATTTTATTTAAGTCACGTTTATTTAATAGATCGGCACTCTTTAAGAATTTGCATACTTTGAAGAGTTTTGATAGACGGGCAAACTCTTATAAAAATTCTCCATTGTATTCGACCTTGTTGTTTGCTTTTATTTCAGTTTTAATATTTATCTCAATTTCAGAAGCTTTCTTTTTTCGACAGACTTATCCTAAAGATAAAATATTTGAATATGTTTCCTAGTTTATAAAATACTATTTTGGTCCGCTCATTTGCATTTCCTTTCTTTCTGACTTATAATCTTTTGACAAAATTGATGCCTCCATTCAAGCCTCAACTTTATGACGCACTTTCCGAAAAATAAAATAATATTATTTTGTTAGGTTTAGTTTTATTTCAGCGACAGCTGGTTGGTCTGTAATACCTTAGACAAGTGGTCGGTGAAGCCATCACTCATCTAAAAGAATGACATGAATTGATTTTGAAATCTAACCAAAGAATTTTTCTTTAATAGTAATTATGTTCTGAAACTTTATTCTTGGAAAATGCAGCTCTTTTGTATTGGAATTAATATTAACGTCATAAATACCAACTCAAATGTCGATAGGTTCTTCGATCATAGATGAAAATTAGAAGACACTGTTAGATTTTGTTTCGGAACATTACCAATTGATCATTGTATTAACAATAGTGCCAAATAAGCACCAAAATGGAAATACTTTTGCTGGATTCAAAGATTTATTCATTTTGTGAGACAAGTTGTTGACAGACTATTGCTTAAAACTCTCGTGAAATTATCTCAAACTTAAAATCTAATTATTTTGTTAGAAAATAAAAAGGTAAAATTTCGGTGAAAATGTGCTTTAGGTCCCCTCCTTGGCGCGATTTCAAAAACACCTATGCCATGGCGAAAATTCTACCGCTATTTCAAAGTGAAATTTAATTAGCGACCAATGAAAAGGCTAAAACAAACGAGTAATTATTGAGCATGTGCGAGAAAACGCTTCAAATTCGTGAGTTGGCGAAGTAGGGGACCTAAAGCGCAGATTAACCAAAATTTCTTGTATTAAATTGAATCATAACGTATAGTGTTCTAATGTATACACAATGATAATGATTGATTAGGAATTGGACAGGTAAAAGTATCAGGACATAAAAAAGCAATCTGCTTGGATTGGTATAAAATTCGCAAAATAGTATATATTCATACTAGATTATACTAGATTTTAAAAATCAGATGTTCCTGATCATTTTTGACTCTTATCAACATTTTCAACAAATCGCAATAATTGATAGCATTGCTTTCATAATATACAAATACAAATTCTATGAAAAAAACATTTTTATAAATATGATGTTAAACAGTAAAAATCCTTTAAAAGAATATTCAAAATTTTAACAATCATTTTGAAACTTAAAGCAGCCTTTTCATGGAATTGTATGTGATGCAATGTATTTATCTTTAAATGTCTGTAAGTTGCTATATTGTTATAAAACTCGTGAAACTCTGCTAGGTATAGCTAGGAATAAAAATTTTACAGATATAAATTTGAAAGGTACAATGATCAAATGACATCAATTAACATCTTCGTCA
Source organism: Latrodectus geometricus (assembly GCA_026290005.1). NCBI lineage: Eukaryota > Metazoa > Arthropoda > Arachnida > Araneae > Theridiidae > Latrodectus > Latrodectus geometricus. Next base: position 2,412 of record JAPDSC010113922.1, read on the forward strand.
TTAATGAAATGTTGAATGATCAGTTGCTAAATATGAAGTGTACTAAGTGTCAACAAATATCACCTTGTATAGATAAATTTGTTTTGATCTTATTTAAAAACATGAACTCATCGAAATTATATCAACATCGATGAGTACAACTTTTCATCAATGGTATATGTATTTATGATATGAAAACCAAATATTCCGAAAGAAAAGAATGGCTAAATAAAGAGTTACAATGTAAAATCATCTTTCACGAGATCAAAATAATTTTTAAACATAACTGAATAATTTCTGTGAACCAAAAAATGAAAATTGTGTGTTCACTACAGTTTGCAAATAAAAATGATTCTTGTTGTTCCCCAAAAAGTTCCCAAATCATTCGCTCCTTGGTTCGATTCAAATTAAGAATTGCAGACAAAAACTAGTCTATTTATTTCGATATTCATCTGCGATTCTTTCATTTCAATAAATATTGCAAACAATTCCTAATCTCAACGGACTATACAATATATTTTTAAATGTCCATTATAATTCTACATCATGCTGTCTTACTGTAAATTATTTTGTTATTAACTTCCTAAGATACTTTTTAAACTCCGACATCAGCAATTTATTATGTTACAATAATGTTCATAATGTTTTGTTTCCACTTTTCTGGTTTATGTTCATATAAGAGAATAATATAAAAAGTTCTAAAGACAAAGAAAATGCTAACACATTGCATTTTAACTTAAGCATTTAAAATTCAGAATCCACTATCTTGAAAGATTATTTACAAAAACTACTATTCCACAAAAAGAATTAATAGATACATTGATTATTTATAAAAAAAGTACGAAGAATTATTTCACGAAATCAAACAGTGTCATAAATCTGTTGGGGAATTCCAGAGAAAAAATATAGAACGTGAAAAAAATGTTTTAAAAAAATAGTGCAATTATTTGTTATTTTGAATGCAATGGTTGAATAATGAAGTGGAAATGAATATAAATATATAATAATAAATTAATATCACCAACATAAATTGCAGCGCATTCTTGCACCATGTCAAAGACAAGCCTGCATTTGTGTAGAAAATATCTTTCTATATCACACAAGCGGACATAGGCAATCTCTTCATGAAAGTTTATGATTTGCTTTAGAAAAGGTAAAACAAACTTAATTTTTCTACCAGTAGGATTTCGTAACCTTTAACATTATAGGTCACACTAAGGAAATATGGTATTTCTATTAAGTATACCAATTATGTCAGACAAAACATCAGCTACGCTGATATAGCGTCAAAAAACACTCTGACTCAACAAAATGTTAACTATTCAGAAGCTCTCCCACAAGGAGAAAACATCCAAGATATAATTAAACTTATTAGAGAAATCAACATAATTTGTAGGGCCAATTTACTTAAAGCTGTCCCCCTACTCGAAAAGGCAACCAATCCTGCAGATAAAATGCACATACTTTTCAAAGCCCTCAGTGTTCAGTCCGAATGAACAAATCTCTTTCCGACTATTATCATGCAAACACAGGTATAACAATGGGAGTACTTACTACCGCTCAAGTTACTCATATTTCTCTTTGTAAATACTACTTATTTTTCCTAAAACTGTAAATAAAGTAAATAATCCAGTTAAACAGGCGTATTTGTTACGTCGGTTTAACTAATAATTCAAAATGTAAATAATGAGGTTAAATGGAAATAAGTTATCATGTTCTAACTGTGTAATGTATTTTCGCAAACTGTGACTGATATTAATTTTATGTACTCAAGTAGGGATTAGTCCCTGAATTTGTAAATTGAACTTATTGTAAATATTGAATCGCTCACTTATAATTCTACTGTAACAATAGGGGCTTTTCCCCTTGCACTTGTAAATATACATATTAACCAAGACTGTCAAATTGTATTGTAACCTAGACCTGTATCTGGAAAATTGTTAGCTTTTATGTATACTGCTAAAATTATGTATAAGACTTTGTAACCTTGTTTTGATCGGGCGGCGGGGCCAAGCTCCGTGTTAGGCTAAAACATAACCAAAACTATGCTGACTCTAGACAGACCACTATGTTCAACTTCTCCATTTTCTGCCAAACAACTCATTAGGCCATTTAAATTATTAGGACTGAGGAGAATGGCTCTTTAGCTAGTAACCTCGCTGGAAAATAATAGACCATATCCATCCTATTAAGTATAGGGTACTAAAGGAATAGGGTACAACACACCTAAAAAATGCTATCCTGATCTAAATAATAATAGGTGACTTAGATTGGTTCCTGAGAAAGGAGGAATTAACTTTAATTTATAAGATTCCAATTAATCAGCCTCTTCTCATTAATATACTTGGTTAATCAGTTGGTTCTGTGAGAAATGGAAAATCGCCACTAGAGGACGAACAATTGATGTACGTAAACCGTCAGTATCGGTCTATAATGACAAAGTTCGAGTTTTCAGTAAATAGTTATTGAAATGAAGTCTTTTATTAAAACGTCTAGACATGGTTATGTGTAGAAGTAATTCTAATTGCAAATCAGAGTTAATACAAGTAGCTTATATTTCAGAAGTGGATGTTTTACCTTTTGATTGTTATTCGTTCTGTTTTCGTTTCGATTCGGATTTGTGTTACTGTGAATAAGAATTATACGATGGAAAACGATATGTTTCTCATTGTATTCGTGGATAAAAATAAAAGTGCTCAAGTAAGTGATCTTTTTTATTTACGTTTTTGACTTCTGCATGTTTTGAAAAAGACTTCATTTCTGGCGAAAGGATATATTTAATTACTTTAACTACTGAATTTGGAACAACCGTTCCCTAAGATTGTAAAGTAATAGAATCAAAGAACATAATTATTAATTCTAAAAAGTATGAGGAAGATTTTGATAAAATTTTATTTGAAGTTATTATTGAAGGTCACTTAGCACAAAAACAAGACGAGGAAGTAGCAGCAACTCGCTTTGTGGAGATAGAAAAATTACGCTTATAAGAAGGAATTGCATCTTGCGAGTTTGAACTAGGAAGATTAAGTTTGCAAAATGAAAATGCATTAGGAAATGGTGGTAATGTGTCATTCTGAATCAAAATTATTTGAAATTCTAGCAAATTGCAACAGCTTATGCAAAAATATGATGTGAATGAAGGCTATATAAGTTTTTATCTTTTATTATTTGACAAACCCAACGAATAGGTTTTCCATCTTCTCGGACTTTTACCATATTTAATAACTCATTGTATTTCCAGCGGACTGGACGATGAAGCAGCTGATTACAATCTTATCAAGGAACTTTTATTAAAAAAAATTTAAGTCCAGAAAGATTTCGTCAGAAATTTTATCAACATTCACGTATAATTAAAAATATATGGAAAGATTTTACTTCTGAGTTGAGAAATTATTTTAATAAATGGTTAGACGGTCTTAAAGTGGGAAAATTTTGAAGAATTTAAAGAATTGTTATGGAACAATTAAAGAAAAGTGTTTCCCTCATCATTCGTAATCACTTCAAAGATAAATTAACTAATTTCATCAATTCGGAAAAATTAGCTGAAAAATAAGATTCATATGAAAATGTTAGTTTCGGAATAAAGTCTTTTGTTGAAAACAAAAATGCGAAAGTTTTTGAGAATAGATCTTATTTCGATAATTGTGTAAGCAAATTTAATGATCGCTGTAAAAATGAAAATTTTAAAAGTTAGGTAAGAGAAAATTGAAAATTTAAAAGGTTTCCCGAGAATAAGTGTTTTTATTTGAAAGGAAAACGAAACTCTAAGTTTCGTTCTCGGGGATGAAAATAACATTAAATGTTTCAACTGTAATAATTATGGACATATTTCTAAAGGCTGTCCAAAAGAAAGTTTAATTTGTAAAGAATGTGGTGAGACTGCACATACCCAACGACATTGTTCGAAAAACAAAGATAAAAATAAATTAAAAATGATTGATTGTGTACTGAAATATTCATCAAAAAATATGAAAGTTGTTTAAAATTTATTTTGTGAATTCTTCAATATTCTAAGTTCATTTATTTTGTTGTAAACTTTTGTCATTGGTATTAATGCTAGAATTAAGAGTTGTATTAAGAATTACAAAAACAAAAATTGTTTTATTGTTATTTTGTACATGTTTGGAGCCTTTATCTTGACAGTAAAAATTAAATTGTGTTATAGACGTTAATTTTTTTAATTCTAATGGTTTTTCTATTTTTAATGAAAAATGTAAGTTTATTATTAATAAGTACAACATTTGTTCGTGTGAATTAAAAATGATTACTTCTCTAACATAAATATAATTGATATTAGCTGTTTTATATCAATATGTTGCTTAGCTACATTTCAATGTAAATGTTAAAGAAATTTATATCAATTAGTTCAGTGATTATAAATTGTCAATTGAGGACAAATTATAAGGCCAGTCTGGCTGAATATGAGAAATGTATACATCGCCACTAGAGGGCGAACAGTAGATATACTTTAGCTGTCAGTATCGGTCATATATAGAATGACTAAGTTCGAGATTTCAATAAATTTTGTTATAAAGTTACTGAACTGCAGTCAATTATTAATGTCCTGACATGGCTATGTGTAGAAATAATTCTAATAGCAAATCAGTTAAGTTAATTCATGTAGCTTACACTTCTTACTAACTTTAAAGCAATGATAACTAAGAGTTTTTCTAACCATATAATCTCAAATGAATACTATGTGCATTAAGCTAATGATTGGTAAATATTGCTAGATTTTTTGTTGTGCAATAAATTCTAAACACTTTCAACAATCAACTTTTGCACCTGACAATAGCCAAGAATATCTTGAGTAATATTGCAGAGAAATATATAACTTAATTTCTTCTATATTATAGCCACGCAAAGAAACGACCATATATGGGTATAATTTCTTTACTGAGCTGGGACTCTAAAATATTTTTTAATTTTTATAAATTTCAAGTTTTATTGTTGTATTTTATCCTTTTTTTTTAAACAAATAAGAAAATTGCAATGCTAATTCAATTGTTTCTAGACTAATTTATATAATCATTATGAAGTTCAAAAAATATCTTATGTCGTTCTTACCTACGAATTTTTATTTTCATATAAATTTCGGAACATTTGCAAAAAATTAAATAATTTTTTAACGCAATTGATTTTTACCGCATTATTTTGTTTTAAGACAACTTATTTAGATATTTTTCTCAATCATATTAGTAGTAAATACATATGTCTAACTAAGGAAGGGTTATGGGTTAAGTAAATTCTTAAGCAACAATAATGTTAAGTCAAAATATAAATTTTGATTATAATCATTTATCATCTCTAGTTCTTTTATGGTGATATTTATTAAAACTTCCCTCTCGTGTTTATATTTAACAAGAGAAAATGTAGTTCACTTTAATAAATTATTATTCATTTGATATAAAATTTATCTGGTAATATATACTACATTTAACAGTTCTGTTAAGTTCATTTCATTTACAGGTAAATATTTTGATTAAAGTTTTTAAGAAACATACATGTACTTTTTTTTACAAAGTATTGCAAAAACATTAATTCTACCTAAAAAAATTAATAAAATAGCACATGAATAATTATCACGAAAACTTAAGTTTGATTTTTTACAAATTTAACAACTTGTAAAATTAAATTCTAACTCTCGATTGACACTAAAATTGCTCCAAAATCAATTTAAAATATTAATTATGTATCTCGCAGATTTATATTTTAATTTTATATAAATTTTTAATTTTATATAAATTTTATATAAAGTATTGTTATATAAATTTTTGTTTTTTATTTTTATATTTATATTTGCTTATGAATTGTACATTCATTTGAGAAATTATTGGTAAAATTATTTTAAACAATTTAATTATACATATGAGAAATAATAAAATTATGGAAACAGAATTCATAGAAAAATTTAATCAAAGCACTTCAGTATTACGTATTAAAATAATTTAACTGATTTCAATTCAGTAGAGTCAAGTTGAATAGTGAGGTTTTATTGAACCCCGTTTTTTTAAAATAGTCACTAATAAAAAAATTGTCTATTTGTTAAAAGATTTTGAAATGAAATTTTAAATTATAAAATAGGAAGATCAATTTACCACAATGCATTTAAATGTTAGACAATATGACTCATAAAATAATTTTTAAAAAAAATCGCGCAAAAATTTCTATCACTTGTAAATACAGAAGTAATTTTTTAGTTTAAATACACTTAAGTTTAAATGCTACATGCTATGTAATAAATTTCTCTAATTTTCATTTATAAGATGTTAGAATTTGTGTTTTTTTGTAAAATCTCTTTGATTCTAAATTGATTTAAACCTTAAGCTATGCAGCTTTTTTTCATGTTTAAATATAAAACTTTAACTTACGGTTCACAAACAATACATGTAATCTGCTATTTTTCCAACATCTTTTATATATGAATAGCTATATATATGATTTGGAATAATATAACATTCTTTAATATAAATAAAAAGAATATATAATATTAAAAATTACTAGAATAATTCCTGGCATGATACACCCTATTTCTTTCTAGCTAAAAGGCTAACAAGTGTTCCGAAGGAAACTACATTATAAGTGATAAATATGAGTTACTCAATTTCATATTCATCACTTAAAATGTAATGAGTGATGTATGTTTTCAATGAATATATTTTTGCATGATTTTACCTGAAAATGAGAAATTCAAAAACTTAATAAAAACAAAAGAAGTTGAAAATCACGTAATTAATAATTTAAAAATTGTTTTCATGTGTTGAATTAAATGTATGGAAAAAGTTAATATTAATAATTAACAGAAAATATTAATTTAAGTTAATAAAACTATGTAAATTAAATTCAATTACATTTTGCATCACGCATAGTTTTTAATATAGCTTTAAAGCTTTAATCATACATTTAAGCAAAAACTTCATTATCAAAAATCTATGTCTTAGATATTTACTTACATTTGTAGTTGAAAAGTAATAAACAGTTGTTTATTACTTTTCAATTACAAACTACAATTTATAAAATTATTTTTAGTTCCATATTTACAAATTAATTAAAGAATGGTTAAGATAACAATTTGATGACATTTTTAAATCTTTTTTTTTTTCGAAAATAGTTAAAAAACTATTTTTGAAGGATAAATTTTGTTTTTGAAAAATTTGGAAGTACTGCAGCATTTTTTAAAATTATAATATTAATATTAAAAGTAATAAATTTTATGCCATATTTGTAAAAATTAAGATGCCCTTGTCTTTTATTATAACTTGAAAATTACTTAAAATTAGTGTTTTTTGTCAGTTTTTAAAATTTTTTAATTATGAATTTCACATCTTTAACTTTTAATACCAAAGAATAACATAAAACTCTACTAAAATTGTGTGAGCTATTCTTGTTTTATAAGAAAAAAATTATATGAGCTAAAATGATTGTCTAATATAATAAATTATTTTTATATATTCTGCCTTCAACTTATAATCTAGAAATCTTGGAGGAAAAAGGATAACATAAAAAAGAATTAAGCTGATTTCAAATCACTTATAAATGATATATTAATCAATAAATATATGCATAACACAGTAATATGGAATAAAAATATGTCGTATTCATATATTCCAAATAAGGAGATTAATTCATAATTTATATAATGTTTCCTGTTATAATATAATGATATGATTGAAGAGTAAATTTAAAAAATCATTTCCGTTTTCTTAAAGAAGTTAAAGAATATCACATTCAAAGTTTATTTAAAATTTTCGTTATCCTATTAAGAGAAATAACCCTATTAACATAAACCAACGTAATAGCTTATAATAGTTTATAACAATAATCGAAATATTGAAATATATAACCTATTAATATTAATGAATTCTATATATACTTCTGAAACTAACAAATTATCTCATTATATATATATGTTCTCTATCGCTTAATTAAATCAATAAATTTATGTTATTTTTACAGTTGAGGTTAAATTATCTACATAAGGTAAATGAGTGGCAAAATTATATGTCTTGATTTTTACTTAAAAGTTATTTCAATTAACAATGTTTATCGTTTTATATCTTTCTTGTAATCAAAGTATAAGTCCTTTTATAAATTATCATTGTTATTGAAATTTATTTTTAAAGTACTCTAAAGTAATGAACATATAAATTTTCTTAATCTACTTAAAATTGTAAGCATATTTTGAAAAATGTCTTAATACATCAGTGTATTAATCATCAATATATAACACAATATATTAATAATAAAATATTTCTTTCATTTTTAAAGTATTTTTTAAAAATATTTAATTTTCATTTTTAAAGTTTTTCATTTTTTAAATATTTCTGAAGTTCTTTTCTGTTTTTCCTACTTTAAATGAAGTGTATTCATTATCTTATATTCTACTTTAAATGAAGTATATTCATTATCTTATATTATCTCATGTGCTAACAAGCTTAAATAATCACTTCTAAACTTTTAACTATAATACTTGTAATATAAATCCTCTTAATTGGATTTTATAGTCAAGGCACCTCTTCTTAAGTATTTCGTATCAAGGCTCCAAATCCTAAATTAAGTTAGCTCCATCTATTAGTGTCTCCCACTATGTTTATGAATTAATCCCGCTCCCTTAATAAAAAATAAAAGAACAAACAAAAATTTAGGGTTGCTTAATAAATTTTGAACAGTTGTTTTCATTTGCAGATTCTGCGACTTTTTCAACAAGTGAGAAATAATTTACAGCTTGAAGGATTGAATTTTAAAAATAGTTAAAATTGTGATTGAAATATCTTTAAAAATGAAATCAAAATAATAAAAATAATACTTTTCTAGATTGATGAAAAAAAATGGGAAGACTTTATTTTAATACTGAGGAAATATAAAATTTAAGTTATTAAACGTTTTAGTTTCCAAAAAATTTAAATTTTTATTTTGGTATTTTGCATACAAAATAACTAAAACACGAGAATAATGCTTAAACCACGATGTTAAACTTTTTAACTAAAAATTAGTCTAACTTTTTCAATACAATAATCAAAGAAAAGCAATCTGGAAATGAGATTTGTTTTTATTCTCTTTTCAATAATTTTTCTTTTATGGTGTTCAATGGTGTTTTAAATAATTATTATCTATATAAGTACAATTAAACATAAATTTATATATGATTTGATATAATATAATTTTAAGATAAATATTTTGGAATATATTTAGTTTCTACTATTTTTTACTTATTATTAAAATTACTATTTATACTACTAATCATTTTAATTTCATATTAATAGTAATCAGAGCGAATACCAAAAAGTTTTCTTTGTATTATTTTTGTGCTTTAAAAAATAATTTTCTTTTAAAGATTTTTCTGAGAAAGTTAGTAACTGAGTAGTCAGAACATAAAAACCAATTAGAAAAATGTCAGTGCGTTTTCGAGACATGTATTATTTGCCTTGTAGTTTTTCTTTCGAGAAAAAAATCGATTTTTAATCAGATTTCGAGGTGTCAAATTTATCGATTTGTTTTATTCTGCTAACAATACCTCTTAAAAAAATCTCAAATATTTCCTTCTATATATTTGCTTTAATATTTAATAATAGTATATGATAAAAACCACTTAAATTCTTTATTTCCACATTTTGAAAGCTTCATAAGAAAGAAGTAGTTACTTTATAGAGTATTTTAATGAAATGAAATTAATCTCGTAAATTTGAATTTAAAATTAAAAGAAAAACTTTAATCAGAGAGTATAAGAGATATTATATCATGTTTCTTCATGAATATTTACTGGGACATGGCAACTTGATTTGGGGTAACAAATTTTTCAAAATCAAAGAAAAGTAATTTTAGGGAACTTGATCAAGTGAAAATTTTAAAAACATCACATGTATAACTTAATTATTCTGATTAAGAATTAACTTTTTAATCTAGTGCGATTGTCTTTTACATTGGACTATGATTTTTGAAATATACCGGATTTATCCTTTTTTTCTCGTTTCGCGATAATTATACTATTTTTGACGAACTTCAATAATTACAGAGATTTTTTTCAGTGTATCAATTATTTACCACCAAGTAACTTTTCACTCTTGTGGTGAAAATATTATAAAATATAAAAGTCTAAGTGTATTTTAAGTAATATTTATTGAATTTACAATAATTTAATAAAAGAATTACATTCAAGATAAAAAGAAAAATCATTAAAATATTTTTGAACTTTTAACTGCAATGACAAAATAAAGAATAAATGATTGTGCTGCATCTGATTTGCAATACTTCACTTATTTGTATTTAAGTTTTTAGTCTCATTCAATATAAATAATTTCTGCAGAATTCTCTATATTATTAATAAATATAAATTAAATTTATTGATACTTTTTTTCGTGTTTAAATTGCTTTTGTTTATTGTACTAATCTCTTAAATTTGAAACTTTATGATCAAAAAATTATACTTAAACAATAAGTAATTTAAATATTGTATAAGACAATTATTTTAATTTCTTGTGTTACGTTCAAGAATTTTAATTTGCAAATAAGAATAAAGTAATTATTAATCTGTTTTTAATGTAGTTTAGAAAATAATCTGCTTATAAATATTAAATTATAATCATGAAAACATTTAATTTCATTTGGTTGATCGAATAACATTTTTCTAATAAATAAAAAATTAAATAGTTTAATAAGCATAATAAATTTATTAAAACTGCTTAGTTACTATTTTTTAGTACAAGAATAGAAATATTTTTTAACTAAAATAAATTTAAAATATTCCAGTACAATAGACTATGAAAGTAAAAACAAATTATAAATATCATAAAAAAATTTAACTTAAGAAATTTAATTTCAGCATTTTTTTTTTTTTTTTACTCATTTATGAAAGATAATTTATAGCTATAAAACACATATTCAAAACATTCAAAACATTACTTACCTTACATGAAGGAGGTAGTTTAACTATTAATTTATTGACAAAATGGAAATCTGTTATTAATAAAGTTTTCAAAATAAAATTAAATGAGGTTTCGTTGTTTAATAGCAAAATTAAAATAATGATGGATTTTTCATGGTTTCAGAAATTAAGAAAGTAAACGCAACAAGCGACAAAACTTGATGAAAGCCCGGATCTAGACAGTTTGGAAAGTTCGGGGGTAACCGAGGGACCTAACTTCTCCGGAGAATCCGAAACCTGCGATGGTCGGGATTAGTGTTGGGGCTTTATTGACTGTTTCGGATGGTTGTGGGGGTAGGGTCATAGATGGCGTGACAGCCGCTTCTAGTTGACGAGAATTTAAGACTTTATTTATTTCGTGGCAACGACATAGATGTTCTCTTTAAGGAATCGGGGAGAATAGTTCTCAGGAATTGCATTTGATTCCACAAATTCAGGCTGAATCGCTGGAATTCCTTTAAAACTCAGTGACTCGAATTATTGGTTATCGTAAATAAGTAATGAAAATGGGGAAATCTTTTTCAAATAAAACACATATGCGAAAAGTGTTGCACAAATTAAATACGGATTAATATTTTTGTATGATAAAATTGTTTTTAATGCATCAAATTTAATAAACATCTTCTTTATGGTATATTATTAAGGTAGTTTTATACAATCATATTAATGAAATATATGTACTATACATATGTATTCATATGTCATAAGTTTTATATGTATATATGTCATACATATTCATAAAGTATTATTTATTTCAATTTTTTTCATTATTCATCTAATACCAAGTACATTATTTACTAAATATTTTTTTAATTTATGAAAAATAGTCATATAAAAATATATTGTAAATGATTTTATTATTAAATTTTAATTTGAGATTTTCTCATTATAAATGCAGTGTTATCAAATCTATAAGACTCCATATAGAAAAGGAAATACGTATTATTTCTAATTAGTTTATTCTAATTTTAGCAATATATTCGTATTTTATTAAGGCAATAAAATTAACCATTTAAATATCCACTTACTGTTACCTTAGGATAGAAGAAAAATATTTAACTTAGACTTTGTAACAATATGTTCAAGCTTTTTTTTATTTATAATCTTAAGATATATTCATAAATATAGAAGATATAAAAGTTATTTTTTACTGAATATAACAAATTGAGAGTTTTTTCAGCAGTTAAATGAATTTTCATGAGCTGGAAATATGTTTGTAAGGTAGGAAAGCTAAATCCAATGAAACGGTACTTACAGAAATGAATATTTGAATCTAGAATAAGGACAGTGTTTTCAGACTTTGTATTGCTTTCAATTTGGGGGAAAATATTTAACTATTTTTGAAGAATCTAAGCAAAATAACTAGACATGTAATATAATATATCTAAATTGAATGCTCAAGCAGATAAGAGATAACAAATATCTGAAGAGCAAAATGGTTATAATTAAATTGAACTTTTCGCCGCCTTCCCTGTGTAGTGGTCAGCATGCCTGACTACTGGTGAGGAGGACCTGGGTTCAAATCCCGGCTCGGGCATGGTTGTACTTTCTCTTTCTCTGAGTCTCATGTCTTTTCCTCCGATGATGGATGAATGTGGCCCGCCCTATAAACGGGTTTGTGGCGGTGTGACGTGGGTAATGCTACTCGCCTCCGTGACTTGGTTCACAGGTGCCCACCGGGTAACGTTAAAACAGTAGCAGTTTCCGTCCTTGTTGTGGCAAATGGTTAATCACCCAAGTGCCCACCATTAGAAAGAAAAAAAATTGAACTTTTCAAACCCACTTAAACTCGACATGTACTAAAAAATTTTATGACAATATATTTGACAGTAAAAAGAATTAAAGATTAAAAAAACGACACTTTCCATTATATTTTTATTTATAAATTGAATATTTATACAACAATTCAGACTTCATTGAAGACAGGAAATTTCTCAATTTGTTCTGTACTAAATTGATCTATTTTCTATAGAGACTATATTAACAAATTTTTGCTAATTAAACATTGTTAAAATGATAATTCTGCTGGCTATAATTGTTCAGAGTAATTGTTAGATAACTGTGACAACTGTAACACAATTCCAGTTGTCAGTGTAATTGTGTTCCAAAAAAGTTTGATGTTTTATTGGATTGTCTGAAAAAAATAAAAGCAATATTAGGACATCTAGAGCAACTTTAGATTTATAATGCTGCTTAGGACGAGAATCGTAACTTTTTTGCAAAAATACTATCAATAAAGTTTCTATTACTCATATGAATTTTGTTGATAGTTGAAAAAGCTCCGAATTTCTAATTTTCACAAGCAAACATTTGAGCATGAGTATCCCTAGACTGTCTAATGAAGAATATTTTGTGATGGCTTTTAAAGAATGAAATGTATATAAAAACTACATCGTATAAAAACGGCAAACTCAAGTCCCAAAACAAATTTCTTGATTCAGCATTCAGTTCTTGTGTGATAAGAGTAACGTTCGGAATTTACGATGAATTGGGTGAGGTGTAATTTTCCCTAGCAATAATGTTAAATGCATCTTCTGCTGCAATGTAAAATAAATCTTATGTTAATACAGTGTCCGTTCAAGATTTTTCAGTAATTTTTGTTTATTTTTTGATATCTAAAATCTATAACTTCAATGTTTGAAACGTCATTTAATGTATACCGTATATTATATGAAAAAAAAGTCAGTATCATCGTAAAGTATCTTTAAAGTTAATTCGAAATCGAAATACTTTTAAGGAAGATTCCATTTTTGTATATAAATGTCTCGCCATATTCTTCGTAAAACAATTCGGAAGTACACAATTAATAAGAAAAAATAGATTTTTATGTACGAATAATTTTATTTTTATATAATTACTTTTTGGTAAATTCTTTTTTAATTTTTTGAGCGAAATTATTTAATTAAATTGCACAACTTGTTTAATTGTTTTACATTTTTAAAATTTTAATTATCATATAATACATTTTTATATTATTAATTCTGAATTGTGCGAACAGAATTTTATAATTCTTTACTAATATTAAAAAATTATATAATTAAATATTATAAATTTAAATTTAAGAGAGATTATTACCATTAGAGTTGTTTCATGTAAAAATGCCTGTTTATTTCAATAGTACTTGATGGCCAACTGGTATACATATTTCAAAATATACTATTTATTTAATGATGACTAATTTTTAATTTATAAATTATTACTATAAGAGTAAATACTAGTAAAAATTGATGACGTATATTTGTGATTAGAAATTATATTTAGAGTCTCGTCAATAAAAATAATTCATCAATTTGATATTTCAAGAATTATATCATTGTCAATAACGAGAATTATATCAATTTAATACAATTCTTGGTATTGACATTTTTCGTTTCATTAAAATTTACTGTTTTGGTTAAATTGCGCTTTTGGTCCCCTACTTCACCAACTCGCGAATTTGAAGAGCTTTTTCGCGCATGCTCATTAATTACTCTTTTGTTTTAGCCTTTCATTGGTCGCTAATTAAGTTTCACTTTGAAATAGCGGGAGAATTTTCGCTATGGCATCGGCGATTTTAAAAACGCGCCAAGTAGGGGACCTAAAGCACATTTTCAACACTGTTTTTATTTTAAGGAAACCACATGAAATTGACATGATTTTTATGTAAAGTATTATTCAAAATTCTAATATTACAGA